>MU226173.1:2041755-2059508 GCA_018584345.1 Thuja plicata
TGTAATTTCCTTTTATTCTAGATTCCTCCTTAAGAGGAAATAGCACAAGTGGCACACACATTATGAATGTGGCTCACATGCACATGGGAGTTACATGCAACTCCTTTCTTCTCATCTCTTCATAAGATATGCTTCTTTTCTCTTCACTCACTTACTTTTTCACATTCACTAACTCTTTTACACATCTCACTTTTTCACACATTCACTTGCAACATCTTCTTTTTCATTCTCTTGAAGCATTGTATGAGCATTTTTCTCTCATTCTCTTCCTCTCTCTCTCTTAGGCTTTTTAGCCCATTCTTAATAATATCACGGGGGTTTTTTTATGCTTTTCCCCCTTCAAAAATTCTTGTCTCCTTTGTTATTTCATTTTGGTGTATGCTCTAAGGATTAGCTTGATTCATAATAATCTTCCTTTTTCCTTACTCAATTGGATTAATTTGTTCCTGTCTCGAATTTATTTTCCATTTTAACAAAAAGGCACAACACCTTTGAAGCCTTCACCAAGTACATAGACCAAGAAAAGGAACTTGCTATGGTACTACATACAACTGCCTCCACCTCAATTGCAAAGAAAAAGAAGAAGAAGAATAAAAATCCAATCACCTTGGATGAGATAATTGAAATACCAGACTGTTATTCTAGGACATTGGATCCAGAGTCACTTACAAAGTATGCAGAACTTTGTAAAATAAAATCTATACAAGATAAACTCAAAAAGGAGACTAAGGACACACAGGTACTAGAAACTACAAAGGATATCTTATTATAGATTGTACCTGGTACCGACATTGATCAAAATTCTTCTATACTTGATCAATTAGCAATTCTTACCAAAGCCATCACATCACAGAATATAGATGCAGAGAAGGAAATAGAAGAATGTGCAGAGTAGAAGTACTAGTACAAGCTAACAGAGAAAATCAGCCAAGAAGTGGCAGAGAACAAGGTAAAGCTATCTGAACTGGTGAACACATTGGAACCAATTATTTTAGAAGTTATAACCTTAGTTTAGAAGTTATTCACTATAGAGAAATTCACTAAGGAGAGTAGTGAAAAGATTACAAAGATAGATGCAGATCTAAATGCTAGTGCACAAGGTCTTACAACCAATGAAAATGCATTCAAGTTGCATTATGACAATATTATGGAAGCTAAAAGGTTGAGACTTGATATTTTAGAGGCAGAATGACAATTCATAGATGAGGTAACCAAGCTCCATTCTCTAATCCTACCGAATCTTACATTATTGTAACAACATATGACTTCGGCAAGCCAATTGATTGCCACCCCGGAAATGTCTATAACAGAAAGCATATATGATATGCACGCAAGAATCACCTTGTAAATCATGACCCTTGAGCACCTTAAAGAACAATGGGAAAATAAAATGAAGGACATTCAAAAATCTCATTCCCACATTTTTGACAAATTGTACGTATTACACCTTTTTCATTACTATTAAAAAAAGGGGGAATTGATATGATAAAACAGAAATGATTTGGTGTGATAAGGTGAAAGAGGGAGATGATATAAAAATAAATATATGTATAAAGACAAGTGTGTATATATGTACATATACTTCACCGATGCATGCACATAGGGGGAGTCATATTGACAAAGTGAACACATGGTGTACATACTAAATATTTTATTTTTGCACATATCATTTTTTTGATACTAATGTTAAAGGGGGAGATTGATGATCATATTTTTTCATTAGTATACAAAGGAAATAGTTTTTGAACTGTCAGTAACATGATCACCAAAAGACAGGTTTATGGTGCAACCTGACACAATAGTTTACAGAGGTCACCGAAATTGCTAAGTGCACTATCACCGATAGAATGATCGCAGTGTAAACTAACAGAAAATTTCATAGAGGAACCCAACAGAAAATTTTATAGTGAACACTAACAGTCAGTCTACAAAACAAACTGAGAAGCATAATTTCTACAAAGACATCACCGAGGAAAGACCGCGGAGCAACCTGAGAACTAGTCTACCGAGAGACAAATTTAATTCCTAGAAATGTGGATCTGAGTTACACATCAGATAAAACACTTAAGTTTTATATTTAGCTTAAATCTTATCTTTAAATCCATTTCTTGAGGGACAAGTAAAGTAATTTTAATTGTTTTAATTAGTCTAACTGATTGAAAACATGCAAACTAGGAGATCAAGGTCAAGTTGTAAACTTTTGATCATAGAGTTATCATTGTAAAGCGTGAAATGTATTTAGGTTAAATTCATTGTATAAATAGATGTGTAATCAATCAGAACAAGATGATGTGATTATGATTGTTTCCGAAGAGAATATCTAAGGATCAGATATAGATTTTTATGTAGAAGGACAACAAAAGATGAAATCAGTTATAAAGAACAATATTCAAGGCTACCAAGCATAATACAGGTATTAATCAATCACTATAGGTGATACATCATATTGTAAACTTAAAGGATCTGTACTCAGCAATTCAGGATTACATTTTATCAGGTCAATAATTATTTTTTACTACATTCTAACAAGTGTAACAAATAGAATAAATCATTTAAGAACGTGGATTTAACAATACTTTTGTAAATCTCTTAACTGAAAGCACACTAAATAGTGTTGCTAAAGCTCTTAACAAAGTAGACCTTAACCAGTCTAAACATGTTACTCCTAACAGGGTAAGATCATTAGAAGTGATCAAAATTGTAAGCCTTAACCGACACCTTCCATTATGTAGATAGTGAAGCTTTGTGGGTTTCATCCCCACTGCAGTTTTTACCTTCTAACACGGGTTTTTTGCGGTACCAATGCTTGTGTCATGTGTCATTACATCTCATGAATGTTTACATGAAAATTAAGTTTATGATTTGATATTACATGCATAAAGATATAATAGCACCTATGGTTGGTAATACAAGGAATTGAATACTAAAGGATTAAATGTTAAGTGATAAAAAGTTTTAAGGTTACCGATTCACCCCTCCCCTCTTAGTACACACCATTCCATTATTCCAACATTTCTAGCATCTAATTATCCACTTCTACTGCAATTTAATTCATTATACTCATACAAATTAGTAATATTGAAGATTGTTTTATATCAATGTCCTCAATTAATTCCACTTTATAAGCATTCACTGAATCAAATCTCCTCAAGATCTTACAAGGACCAAATTTATTCTTTTTCAACTTGTTATAAGTACCAACTAGAAATCTACCCTTCTGCAAGTATACCATAACTTCATCACCCTCTTGAAATTCCTTATGTCTCCTCTTCTTCTCTTCTCTCCTTTAATAGGCTTGATTCATTTCCTCCAAATGATGTCTCACCTCTTCATGCAATGATCTCATAACCTCTACAAATTTCTATCCTTCAACACTCTTCTTAATATCATGACAGATATCCTTTAACTCTTTTACTCGCTTATGATTAAATCCAGTAACCACTTCAAATAGTGTCTTCATTGTGCTCCTATTTACTAAATTTTTATATGCAAACTCTACATGTGGTAAAACTAAATCTCAATTTCCAGGCTTATCTCCAACTAAACATCTCAACAAGTTCCACAAACTCCTATTCACAACCTCTTTTCATCCATCAGTTTGTGGATGAAAAGTAGAACTGAACTTCAAGTCAGATTTCATCTTCTTATAAAGTATCCTCCAAAAATACCCAACAAACCGAGTATCCTTGTCTAATACAATTCTCTTAGGTAAGCCATGTAATTCACAATCTCCTTGAAAAACAAATCAGCTACCTGGACTGCATCTATATTCTTCTTACAAGGAATAAAATGTGTCATCTTAGAAAACCTATCTACAACCACAAAGATAGAATCATAACCTCTCTATGTTCTAAGAAATCCAAGTACAAAATCTATACTAATCTCCTCCCAAGGTCTGACCGGCACTATCAAAGGTGTATACAACCCTAGATTATGACTACTTCCTTTAGTAACTTGACATACTTTACAACTTTGTACAAAATTCCTCACATCCTTCTGAACTTGTGGCCAAAATTAATTTTCATTGACCAAATAAACTATCTTATCAATGTCAAAATGTCCTACTAAACCTCCACTATGTTTCTCCTTAATTAGATTATCCCTCATGGAACTCCTAGGTATACATAATTGACTACCCTTGAATAACATCCCATGTTGAATGAAATAATCTAACCACTTTTTTCTATCAGAAATAGTAGGTTCCTTACAAACTTTCCAAGGTTCAGCAAAATTTGTATCTCTCTCATACAAGGTCTTCAATTCATCAAAACCCAATACTGCAATCCTCATCTCAGTCAAAAAATTTCTTCTCCTACTCAAAGCATCAGAAACTTTATTTTCTACACCACTCTTATTTTTCAACACAAATGTATAAGTCTGCATAAACTCAATCCATCTCAGCTGTCTCTGATTCAACTTACCTTGGCTACTCAAATACTTCAACACTTCATGCTCAGTATATAGTACAAACTCCTTAGGTAAAACGTAATGTCTCCATTTATTGAAAGCTTGGATTATAGAATAGAATTCATGATCATAAACTGAATACCTTCTCGTAGCATCATTCAACTTCTCACTAAAATAAGCAACAGATATCCCTCCTTGAGTCAAAATATCTCCAATTGCATTTCCACTAGCGTCACAATCTACTTGAAATACTTTATTAAAATCAGGTAAAGCCAATATTGGTTTCTCTTTCACCTTCTACTTCAACAAATCAAATCTCCTTTTTGATGCATGTGTCCATCTGAACTCCTTATCACCTCTCATAGTTTTAGTCATCGGTCCAAATATCAAGCTAAATTTTCTGATGAACTTCTGATAGAAACTATCTAACCCATGGAATGATCTTACTTCTCTAGCACTCCTTTTTCTAGGCCACTCAACAATGTCTTTCCCTTTTTCAGGATCCATCTTCAATCCTTCTATATACATCACAAATCCCAAGTATACCAACTCCTCCTTCATGAAATTACACTTCTTGATGTTTATTAGAAACTTATCTTCCCTTAACCTTTATAATACTTTCTTCACATGTATCACATGTTCCTCTTCATTCTTACTAAAAATCAAGATGTCATCCAAATACACAATGAAAAAATACCCAAAAGTTTCTTCAAAACTTCATTCATCAACCTTATGAAATTTATAGGTGCATTAGACAATCCAAAAGGCATTACCAATCATTCATATAGTCCTTCATTTGTCTTAAATGCAATCTTCCACTCATCACCTTCTCTGATTCTAATCTGATGATGCCTACTCTTTAAATCTATATTGGTGAAATACTTAGCTCCACTCAAACAATCTATTAAGTCATCTATCCTTGGAAAAGTAAATCAATACCTAATCATAATCTAATTGATAGCTCTTGAATCATTACACATTATCCATTTTTCATCTTTCTTAGGTGCTAATACTACAGGTACTACACATGGACTTAAACTTTCTCTAATCAACCCTCTCTGCAACAATTCTTGCACTTGCCTATTGAGTTCTTCACTCTCCATCGGTGACATACTATGCACTTCTTTATTTGTTAAACTAGCTCCTGGTATCAAATTAATGCAATGACTAATACTTCTTACCAGTGGTAATCCATCAGGTACATTATCTAATATGATGTCAGCATATTCATTCAACAATCCAGTGATCTCCTTAGGATGTTCTTTTACCAAAACATTCTTCTTAGACTCCTTAGGTACCAAAGAAAAAAACACATTATTATGCTTCATGCCATCCAAAAAATTATTTTCATCCACTAGAAAAAACCTTGCACTGGTACATACTTCCCTCTTAAGAGGTTCCTCTAAAGGTAACAGATTTTGTTTCACCCCATTAGCAAAAATAGTGTAGATATTATTTCTACCATCATGTATAGCTTGCCTATCATACTTCCATGGTCTACCCAACAAAATATGACACATCCATAGGCATAATATCACACAAAACCTCATCATAGTACTTCCCAATATTGAGCTTAACTAGGAATTGTTCAAATACCAGTACCTTGTGTTCATCTTGCATCCATGCAATCTGATAGGTTTTAGGATGCTTCATCCTCTATAAATTCAATTTGTCGACCAACTCCTCTGATGCAAGATTATGAGAATTTTCATTGTCTATGAAAACATTACACACCTTGTTTTTCACCTTACATATGGTTCTAAACAAATTCTTCCTCTGTATAGAATCCTTCTCTTATTCCTAGTGATAGAGGATTCTCCTTGTCACCAAGGTTGCTCCTTCCTCTTCTCCCTTGTTAGTCACAGAACTAGTGGACTTTTCATCAAAAAAAATTGTTCTCCTACTTCCCTTTGGCTTCTTCTCAGAGTTACTTTACTTGCATTCAAAATCTCTATGCTCTGCTTCACCATACTTAAAACAGGTGCCACTGAACTTCTTATGTTCACCACTACCTTTCCATTCATATCAGTAGGAACTCCTATCATTCATCTTATGTTGATCATTGTCTTTAACTTCTGAATCATTTTTTCCCTGATCTCTAGAAGATCTACCTCTACCTATTTAAAATCTTCCTCGTCTACCTCTTTTTTTGTATTCATGCCTCCTATTCATCTTCTCTTCAGCCTTCAATGCCTACTTATAAGCCTCTTCCACACTCCTTATCTACAATAGACCCATTTCATCTTGTATGGACATCCTCAAACCATAAAGATGTCAATAAACTTATTTAGCCTCATCATCTATATGACCCGATATGATGTTTAACTTGTAGAAATCCTCAGTATAACTCTTAGCACTTAGAACTCTTTGCTTCAAATTGTTCAACTTCCTAAACAAGCTTTCTTGATAGTCCTCAGCCAAGAACTTAGCTTTTAACTTATTCACAATCCTCTCCCAAGACTTGATCTTGTCTTTACCTATTCTTTTTTTATCTGTCTACAAATGTTCCCATCATAGGGATGCATGTCCTTTCAACTTGATAGAGGCATACTTCACTTTCTTATCTTCATTGGTTCCCTCAAGCTCAAAATAGTTTTTCATCTTTGTGATACAATCTATCAACTCATCAGCATCTATATTGCCATGATAATCAAGGGGATTGAAATGAGGTCTCTTATTGACATTATTCAAAGCCCTAATGAACCTTTCCTCTTGACAATTAAACTTTGGTTGTGCCTCGTTGTTTTCTCCTTCAATAGCTGGATCTTGAAGTTGTTCATATCCTTATTCATCACTAGCATCTTCTATATGTTGTCCTCTTCGTTGAGCAGTCTCTACTGCTTCCAATCAAGAAGAAATTTGTCTTAACAAGTCTAATACCACTAGATCTACATTCCTAGCTCCAACTCTATCATTCATCCTAGCCATTGTGCAATCCTTAGTAGCTATAGGTCAGATCCTTTTGTTGGATGATATCAGTTTTGGGTACTAATCATGTTCTTTATATTCATGTTGTATCACTGATGTCAACATATGTTTCTATGGAGAGAACAAACTGGTTACTTGACTGGAAGAAGTGTACAAACAGTATACAGATGTTCAAAATGATCAAAGTTGGTTATATGAAGAAGGATGTGTGATGACCTTATTCCTAATGTCTCTTGGATTTATGTTATATATTGAGGATGCTACAGTTTTTTTGGTGAAGACTGGTTTCTGGATTGTAACTGTGATGCTTGACAGAGCAGGTCTCTATGTTTTGGGTAAATCTTCCTGGTAAAGATTTTTCTGGTGAAGCGAGCCTACTGGAGGATAGAAGACATATTTTGGAATATTGGGTTTATTTTTATTTCCGTATGATTTTTGGTGACGTCAGTTGTGGCGTGTATTCTGGAGGAGACCTATTTGGTGGCCAACTTTAGACATGTAGCGTGTAATATGAATTGTGAGAATGGATTGCGAATCTGGAAGCATAACTGATGGATTGTAAATAATGTTTACTTGTTATAGGTACTATGTTTATCTTAGCAAGGGGTTATAATTATTTGTATATTGGAAAGCCTTAATTGGTTGACCTAATTAGTTATTTGTGTATTAGGAAAGCTTGATTGGCTGACCTAATGAATTATTGTAAAAGGGTATTTATGGGAGATCTTTTCTTTTGGAAAGATGTGGAAGAGACTATAAAGGAAGAGAAGTGAAAACTATGAGGCTTTTTTTTTGGTTGGATGTAGAGAAGATTTTGTGATAAGAGTACTTCATTGGAACTGACCAAGAAAAGACAGCTTCTATCAAACAGTTCGTTGGATTGCATATTTTCTATATACACTTGTTCGGATTGTGAATCCTTGAGGGTGGCTTTAACCTTCTTTGGGAAGTGTGCCTAGGCAATGAGACTACTACTTTTGTTGACTCCTAATTGCAACCACCCTAATTTGGTTGGCTCTGACCATAGACCCTATTTTTCCTAAGTGTGATCATACCCCTAATTATGTCAAGACAATTCTTCAATTTACTGGCATAATTCATTTAAATCAAATTTAATCTCCTAAGTGATTTAATCACTAAATTAAATTAATTACCTTAGCCAATTAAATCAAATCAATTAAATTCAATCAAAAATATGGCTAAAATAATTAATAAAAAGGAATTAAATAAATCCTAATTACAACTCCATATTTGCAAAAGGGAAAGTCAAATCCCTAGCCAATGAGAGTTAAATCACTTGGATCACCTTACATGGATCACCAAATCTCCAATCTCCACCTCTCTTCCACTTTGAATCCTAGCCTCTCATTCACCAAATTCTTCTATAAATGGAATGAATTTTAAGCTCAATGGGCCCCTAATTCTTAATTGTTGAAAGAAAACTTATGTTGCTCTTATTTTCATAGATCTTAATGCATTTTAGCTCATATTTCATAGGAATTGTTTTAACTTTCATTTTGGAGCTTTAAAATGAACATTTGTTGAGCATTTTAGAGTAAATCATTCAAATATTTCATTCTAAGATTGTATATGTCACTGATTTATGCATAATCTGAGGGCAATTATAGCATATTTCACACTCTTCTTAGATAGGAAGTAATAGGTCGGATTTAGTGATTGATATGCTTGCTAACTCTTAATTTTCATATTATTTTACTAATATAATGACTTATTGAAGTGGTGTGTTGAAGACAATAGGTGCACAAAATAACACACATTTCTAGCACCCACCATGGGGCTGATCCTTCGATTTTACCTCACTTTCTCTTCATTTTAGGCTGATTTGTCTTCCCTGTTTTCAGGTATAGAGTCGCCTTTAGTCACCAAGGCTCGCATGAAAGAAATGGAATCGCATTGAGGAAATTGGATCTCGGCCCAGATTTTAGAACTCACATCTAGGGACTCTCTTATAATTTTTGGTAAAGACTCGCATCTCATATATCCTGTGTCACCTTTTGTGCAAAGCATTGCATCTGGGAAAGGGTCTTGTATACAAGGTTTCTAGGATCGCATTTGGGAAAGGCAATCACATCTTGTCATTTGATTTGCAAGTTAAAATTTATAACCACTAATCTTGTTTCCTTATTTGCTCATGTCCTTTAAGAAGCCTAATTTTTTATTGCAGATTGCTGTCAGAGCCTTTTTTCTAAAAAATGTGGAGAGAAATTACTAACTAGTCATTTGTAGGTGTTTTAATGGTTTAATTTGATTTTATTTGTTCAAAGCATTGAAACTAAGAATATTTTCCAATCACTTGCTAAATCAATCAGAGGATTATGGTATTTTTCTTTAAGGAAAATTAGAAACTCAAAAGGTCATTTAGGATCTGAGAAGAATTTGTGGGATAATTGAACAAGGCAAACCTACATTGTTTAATTTATTTTGGGATAGTAATTGAGAAACATAAATCATTAAATATTGTGGCTAAATGAACAAGTTCAATCATATAATTCCTTTTGGAGAGTAATTGACAAAACAAAGCACTAAATATTGTGGGAAAAATAAAAAATTCATTGTCTAAATTTGGAGAATTAATTGAACAAGCAAAGCACCTAATTTTGGGGAAATTAAACAAAACAAATTTTCTTTTCAAGTACTTTGTGCTTTCATAAATTAGGAATTTAACATCAAACTTAATCTTATCACTTAGTCTCACTAAATAATTTTCTCTTCCTTCCATGTGGAGGAATCAAAGACTCGTCATGGGGGATTGAGTTTTGAGGGAAGTTGTTTGAGGGAAAGAACTTGCTTGGAGTTTTTGTGGGAGAAAATGACATGGAATAGGAGAGCATGCTCTTCTTGTTTTGAAGAATAAAAAATCTAGAACTCCTAAGCTTGCTAATCCTTTGTTATGCTTTCAAAACATTAGAGGTCCTATCAGTTGAGGAAAAAATCTCCCAAGATGACCCAAGTGAGGACAGTTTTACGATAACCCTTCGAACTCACTATAATTAATATGATTCCTTGTAAGCTAAAGCCTCGAAAGACGTAATTGGTTTTGTTCTTGGAATTTTGACATCATTCCTTAAACATGCTTGGGTGTGTGTAGCTCAGAGCCGCTTGAATCTTTCTTGCAAGACTACACATATTTGACTACTCATAGGGCTATACGCCTTAATTTTTCTTTGTGAAATTCTATGGGGGACGATTACGAATGGATTCTCAAAAATATTAAATACTTGTATTTAAAATTACCCGATTCATCTCTGAAAGGGTGATAATCTTTGTGCAAGGAAAATAGTAATTGCCCCAAGATACTCTATCGTGCCTTCACTTGCGTTTGGATTTGGCTAATACAGCATCATGACTAGAGCCATTGTATGCTTGGTGATGGTCATATTATGATTAGCATTTGAGTGTGTACCTGAGTCTACGAGCAAATATTTTCATTCTATGCTTAGAAACTAGGGAATAGGGAAAGTGTTTTTGTCATCCCTTACCAAAGAAACATTGCTTGATGTGATTTAAACTCACTATAAAGATAAATCCAAAACCAAGCAATAATATTCATTCCCTGACATACAAGTTGTTTTCAACTCACTGGAAAGTCTCAAAAAAACCTTACTGTCAAACAAAATTTCACGTACTTCGAGATGAAATAAGAAAAACATGACAAACCATCAAAGGCTCATTTTTGGTTTGTCTTAGGTCACTTATGGTTGCATTAGCTCGCATCCAGGGAGAAAACTCAATTTTGGTCATTTGTGCCTTGCTTTTAGGGAGAAAGCTCGCATGATGTATTTCAAAGCTCGTATTCAGGATTTAAAAGCACGGATCTGGTTAAGAAAAACCTCGCATTCAGTGTGTCACATCTAGGATAGTGGGCACTTGCAGACTTGTCTCTCAGAGAAATTCAATACATTTAGACACCCTTTTGGCTCTTCAATCTGGTCCTATTGCTTTTACTAGTCCACCAGTTGCTGTTGCAATTTTTTTTCAGAAGTCTACCTTGCATGTCCTTTTGGGTTCTCACAATTGGTCTCAAAATGTGTGGTCTACACACTTCTCAAAACAATGTGATTCCCATCTCGCTATCAGGGCATTCTAACCCTATGACACTGGAGTCATTCACTTACATCAAACACCAAACAAACTCCTACTTGGACACACTTACTTGGACATTCTTACTTGGACAATTTGAGACTCTACGTGACACTATTGGAAACCATTTGACATAGTTGAGATTCAAATTTCATGGTTAACACAAGATGCAACAAGTATCTTGCTAATGAATTGGAATTACCTCCTAGATTACTACAATTTCAACAAGGAGAAACATCTCATAATCCCTTATTTGACACAGAGTCACCCGCAATGGAAGCTCCTCAGAACGAATAGATTAAAGCTTTGTAAGAATACAACAATGATAAAAACCAAATACAAGAAGACAGTAGTAGTGAAGAACAAATACATATTACTCATCCTTTTTTTGACTTGGATAGTGATGGAGATGTACCTGAGGAAGAGTATAATAGACTCAGACAAAGTAGGAAATTCCAAAGAACATTGGAAAAGATCATTGGTGAAGACAAGGAAAAATACTTTCTACATATAGCATCCCTCGGATTCAAGCTCCCTAAAGATCATCATGTTGAAAGAATAAAGGAAAAAGAGATGCCAACCCCTATCTCTATTCTCTCCAAGAAATTAACCTTGATGCAAGCCGAACTTGCAACACTCAAACAAGAAAAGGTCAAACTGACAAAAAATTACTCTTTGGATCACATTTGTCCATTTCCTTTTGACAAGAGTATCAACATGATTTTATTTCCTCCCAACATGGCAAGGCCCAAATATGAAAATTATATGGGAGAGACTGATCCACATGACCATGTGAGAGAGTTTTGTGCTCTAACCATAGAGTACATGCACAAACCTACATACCTAATGAAGTTATTTCAGGGAAGTTTAGGCAAAAATGCTATGGAGTGGTTCTCCAAATTCACACCAAAGGTGAAATATTTTGAGGAGCTAATTCAACATTTTGTCCAACATTACTCCTACAATATACAACATGATGTAGCCATAATGGACTTATGTAACACAAAGCAAAGGACCAGTGAATTCTTTACACACTTTTTTTAAAGGTGGAGGAAATTTTTTGCCAGGTACTCAAGAGATATTCCCAAATCAGAAAAGATGGAAATCTTTATTAACAACTTGATACCTGAATTAAACTATGCTTTGCAAATGCAAGATACACCTAGCTTTGATAGGAAGATCAAAAATTCCATTAGTATTGAAGAGGTCATGGTTAAGAAAGGAGAAATCACACTTCAAAGTGATAGTAAATCTACCAACTACAACAAGCCTAAGTGGTGGAAAAAAACAAGAATGTTGTTAACGATGGAGTGGTAGATGCATCCAATGCTAATCCTAAACTAGCAGTGTTCAATTTAATGAACAGATTACAAGAAAACAAAGAGGTCAAGGTAAAAACCACAATACATAAAGAAAAAAATGAGAACAAAAAGAGTAGACCATGGACTTCTAGACCTCAATGAACATTCACTCCTTTGGGAGAACCTCTTGAGACAGTTTTAAAGATGCTCTTGGATAAAAAAGTTCTTACAATTCCCGATTCAAAACTATGGGAACCAGAATTCAAACCGAGATGGTGGGATGACAATTCTTATTGTGTCTTTCACAAAAACAAGAGACATAAGACTAATAACTATGTTAAGATTAAACACGTTATACAAGACCTTATTGGAGGAGGCATGATCAAAGTGGAAGGACACACCACTAATGAAGACCATGCGGCATTTAACAAACCATTTCCTAATTACAAGAAAGGGGAAGCTTCTAAAGGGAAAGGAAGTGAAGTGAATTAAACCTACTCCAATAAAAATAATGTGATCAACATGTTGGACATTAAATATGAATCAATCAATGTGATCACTATTAAACGTGCTAAAGACACATCAATACAATCAAATGTGGTGACTCAAAGTCAAGCACAAGTCACAATCAAAGGAGCACAATCCTCATCAAAAAAAGTGTCATCCTCAAAAGTACCTATTGTCACCATTACCAAACTAGCAGTAGCAAGATAAACAGTTACCATTCCTTCTGCAAACTATAACTTGGTGGATCAATTGCAAAGAACCTCTACTCAAATTTCTATATTTGAGTTACTCAAAATATCCTCAGTGCATAGGGAAGTTCTTGAACAAGCCCTACATTCTACAAAGTTTCCAAAAGACATTGATGTAGAGAATTTCCAGGCAATGGTTAATCATATCTCAGCACCCCACTATCTCTCTTTTTCAGAAGAAGATGACAAATCATTGACTCATCTGCATAACCAGCCCCTACACATTTAAGTCCTAATTCACGAATCTTGTGTCAGACATGTATTAATAGATGGAGGTGCAGGGTTGAACATATGCACTCTCAATCTAATAAAGAAGTTAGGTCTTTCAGAACAAACCATTGATTCAATGAGTAAGATAACTATCAAAGCTTATGATGAAGAAGAAAGGTCATCTAAAAGACTCATTGTTCTACCAATCAAAATAGGACCATTTGAAAGAAACGTAATCTGTCAAATTCTAGATCTACCCTTGGCTTACAACATACTATTAGGGAGACCTTGGATTCATGAAATGCAAGCAGTACCATCTACTTACCAGCAATGTATCAAATTCCCACATAATGGGGTGGAAGTAACAATTCCTGCAGATGCCAGTTATACTTGCAATAATGTTAAAGCAGATAGTATGGTTCCCTATAATAAGGAAGTCCCAAAATAAATTTCACCTGAAACTACTAAAGACATGGTGATGAGAAGCTTTGGAAAGACATTAAAACTTGAAGAAACTAGCATGGGAGAATACAAACTAGACATGACCCCATCATTGACAAAACTTCTTGTATCTCCAAGATCTTATGGGAAACCTTCCTTGTCTTTCACACCTACTACATCTAAAGAACTAGACATTCACAAAGCAACTGGTATGGTTAGAGTCGCTACTTCTAAAGAGGATGAAAAAGAAGAAAAAGAAGTCTTGGCTTGGCTCTATAAAGGAGAACAGAAAGAAAATGAGGTAAAACATGTGGAGATATCCCCAAAAAAGTATGGTAAAGGGTATGACCTTCTCAAAAAAATGGGATATAAATGTAAGGGACCTTTAGGAGATAAAGGAAAAGGACTTACTGAACCTATACACATGGAATTCAGAAATACCAAAGATAAAATAGGATAAGGTTTCAATAACAAATCTGAAAAACCTACTTCAAGAGATGGTCCAATATTTGATGAAGCAAGTGATGATGAAGAAGAAGAAACAACACTAGAACCATGGACCTATGAGAGATTATTTCATATTGGTATAGAGTATCCCGAATATCAAGGAGAAAGATATGTACCTAATTTTTTAACACAACAAGAGACTCATGTTCCTTTATTTACACAAGCTACTATTCAAGAAGTAGAGGAAACAATAGAAGAAACTCCTGAAGAAATAACCTAACAACAAGATTTACATCCTACCTGGGGGAAGTTGGTCACAATTTCACATGTCCTAGATTTACCTCACTTTGACCTACAAGTGGCTAATAGGGTACATCAGGTAACTATTGTTGGTTTCTAAATAGATCAAGTGATGAAATAATAGATTCACATGATTATGAATGGGATCACTTGTCTATTGCTACTATGAACATTGAGGTAGATGTGATTCAGAAATTTTCATCTATATTGGAAAGAGGGGAGAGTTCTAACACTTCCCCTAACACTGTTGTTGTTCTAGAATTAGATGAGATACCACTACCTAGGATTTTTGATGAGGAAAATGGTGTTTTACTAGGTCTAGAAGACATTCTAAGACTACAAACAATGAGTTCTATCTTGATGAGAGAAGAAGAAGAAAGCTCAACTGATGAGTCACTAGATTTATGTCTGCATATTACTAACAATGACCCTCTTAATGATAATTTAACTCATGATGATCTAAACACTATATAAATTGACTTAATAGAACATGTCTTGTCATTTAATAGTTTTGACGTTGACGCGATGTTGTCCTTACCAAACTTTGGATCATTATCCTTGAAACCCTAACCTAATTGATTGGACTAATTTAGATCCTACTCCTGTCATGAAATTTCCCAATGACTACACTTTGGCTTGTTATCTAAATTCTTGTGAACCCTACCCTTCTTCCACCAATGCAAGGATCGTAAACATGTCAGAGGACGATATCAAGTTTCTTAGTCACAAATTGAAAAATAAAAAGAAACAAAGAATTGATGGTGAAAACCACGTTGTGGCAGTGTAAGATTCTAAAAAAGTAAAAATAAAAGACATATCTGATGGTGAAAACCTCCGAGAGGTGCCCAAAGATGAGATTCTTGATATCCTCCCCAAGAACTTTCAAGAAAGATCTTCATTTTTAGAACCAACACAACCGGTTAACTTGGGAATAGCAGAAGTTCCTCAATTTATTCACTTAGCACAATCGTTATTAGAAGAGGAGAAGATATAATTCACTGAGTTCTTGAAAGAGAAAAAGATCAAATTTGTATGGTCTTACACTGATGTTCCTAGACTTGATCCTGAATTAATAATCCATCATTTATCTATAGCTTTTGGGATCAAACCCATGAAATAGGAATTAAGAAAGATGCATCCTCATGTTGCATTACTGGTGAAAGAAGAGCTATAGATCATAAGAGTCATCGCTTACATAGGATGGATTTCTAATGTGGTACCAGTATCCAAAATAGATAAATCTTGCACAGAATTTAGAGACTTAAACAAAGCATGTCCTAAAGATGATTTTCCACTTCTGAACATTGATATGATCATAGATCTTATAGCAGGCTATCAGATGTACTCACTCATGGATGGTTTCTCAGGCTACAACCAGATTAAGATTGCTACTGAAGACCAAGAAAATACAACATTCACATGTGCATGAGGAACTTTTTTCTAGAACGTTATGCCATTTGGATTAAAGAATGCTGGTGCTACATACCAAAGAGCTATGACAACCATATTCCATGATATGATACACAAAAATATGGAGGACTACATGGATGATACCTTAGCCAAGTCAAAAACAAGAACTACTCATATTGAAGACTTGCAAAAGATATTAGATCGCATGGATCAATTTCAACTCAGGCTTAATCCAAAGAAATGTGCCTTTAGAGTCCAATCAGGGAAGCTAAAGGAATTGAGGTAGACCCTAAAAATGTAAAAGCTATAATGGAAATGTCACCTCCATGTAGTATTAGTCAAATGAGGATGCTGCAAGGAAGACTCTAGTTAATCAGGAGATTTATGTCACAACTTGCAGACAAGGCACAACCTTTTACTAAACTTCTACATAAGGGTGTTACCTTCAAATGGGATGAACATTGTGAAAACAACTACAAAGAATTAAAAGATTACTTGGCTACTCCTCCCATTCCCATGACACCTATTCATGGAAATCCATTACTCCTATATATCTTAGCTACGGCTACATCACTGGGGGTATTGCTAGCTCAAGAAGATGAAACTAAAAAAGAAAAAGCAATCTACTATATCAGCAGGACACTGGTGTCTTATGAACTCAATTACAGTATAATTGAAAAAGTTTGCTTAGTTGTTCTCTTTGTATCACAGAAATTGAGACATTATATGTTGTCACATGCAGTCAAGCTTATTCCAAAGATAGATCCTCTTAAATACCTCTTAAGCAAGACTACATTAATAGGAAGGCTAGCAAAATGGGTCTTGATTCTAAGAAAATTTGATATTGAGTATGTGGATAGAAGGGCTATTAAAGGACAAGTCCTTGCAGATCAATTAGTCGATTCACCCTTGCAAGATGATGCATCTTTGATAATTGAATTTCCTGATGAAATGATCATGCATTTAGCTGAACATCCTATATGTGGTAAATTTGGCCTTGTTAATTCACCATACACTTCAATATAGTCCTTCTTCACCAGGTACACAAAAGATTGAATATGAGATTATTCATCTTGTCTGCCTGCGTGATTCGACCTATTTCCTTCTATCCAGACAGGGTTTTTGAAATTGCTCTCAGAACGAGAGTCTCACAACCATGGACCAATCTAGGAATGAAGGATTTATCATGATGGATGCAATACAATGCAATATTATACTAAGAAATGAGAGCTATGAGATAATCTAAGACATGATGATCAATGCAGTTATTCTAGAAATTGAAACTATCTTATTGCAATATGAAATTATTCTATATGAGATATTAAGAAATGAGACAATAATTCAGTATTCTAACAATGCATAAAAATGAGTGGGGGTTTTGAATGAAGAATGAGAGTTCTTTTATAGACTCAGAGATGATCAGAATAGAAACTTTCCTCTTTGAAATAAAACA
>MU226173.1:2059558-2079296 GCA_018584345.1 Thuja plicata
GGGGTTTTGAATGAAGAATGAGAGTTCTTTTATAGACTCAGAGATGATCAGAATAGAAACTTTCCTCTTTGAAATAAAACAGATAGAAAAGCCAGTTCAGAATAGAAAGCTTTATTCAAAAGAATACCATAAATTGTTTTTTCCTGCTTTAACTATTTTCTTTCTTTGATTTAATTCTGTTTTATTTGAATTAAATTGTTTTCTTTCTCTTTAAAGCACAATTAATTCAAAGTTTCCATTTCTGAACAGAGATAAGATTTTTGATAGAATATCCAATTAATTAAATAAATATGACCTCATAATTGCTTTTTCTCAATTATTTGAATAATTAAATTCAATTATTGAAATGAGGATATTTATTTAATAATTATATATTATTTAATTCCTTTTTCATGTGTCTTAGCTAAAGAGGGTGAATTTAATTAAATTAAAGTGCTAGGACTTTATTAATTAAATTAATTCGATCATAAGGTTTGTTTAGCCAATAGATATTTAGGAATTAAATATGATGTATGATTAATGTAGATTTAGGATTTTCTGCATTTGACACTCAGGTCGAGTAGAGTCAATTAAAAACTCAGAATTGCCTAGTACAATAGGAATTTGATGATCCATAAGAATGACAAATGCAACAAAATTGGTTAGGGTTGCAAGATTCCAATTTTGGGGTGTTACATTTTGCCCCTCTTTGAATTGATGTGCGAGCAGAGTATTGATTCAAAGAATAGTCTGATGCCTAAAGCACAGAAGAATAGATTTGAAAATTGATGATGTGAAGATTTCAGAACCATCTCCAGAATAGAGCTTGACTCTCTGAATTCTAGGTTAGGTTTCCAAGATGCCGGTCAAATAGATATCTTTCACAAGATTGTCCCCAGAATGAGGCTCAACCTTCAGGAGTTAGGGTTAGATTCCCCCGATACCTGTCCCAAAAGATAGTAAATAGAGGTTTTAGGAATATCTCCAGAATGAAGTTTAGTCCCCTAATATCTAGGTTAGATCACCCAGACACTGGTCAGATTGACATCTTTCACAAGGTTATCCCCAGAATGAGGCTTAACCTTTAGGAGTTAGGGTTAGATTGCCCCGATACCTATCCCAAAAGATGGATAAATATCTTTCACAAGGTTATCCCCAGAATGAGGCTTAACCTTCAGGAGTCAGTGTTAGATTGCCCCGATCCCTGTCCCAAAAGATGGATAAATATCTTTCACAAGGTTATCCACAGAATGAGGCTTAACCTTTAGGAGTCAGGGTTAGATTGCCCCGATACCTGTCTCAAAAGATGGATAAATATATTTCACAAGGTTATCACCAGAACGAGGCTTAACCTTCAGGAGTCAGGGTTAGATTGCCCTGATACCTGTCCCAAAAGATGGATAAATATCTTTCACAAGGTTATCCCCAGAACGAGGCTTAACCTTCAGGAGTCAGGGTTAGATTTCCCCGATACCTATCCCAAAAGATAGATTTTGAGAATCATCTCCAGAACGGAGCTTGATCCTCAAGAATCTGAGTTAGATTGCTCAGATGCTGAAAAGATGATAAGATGTAAGGAACAAAGATGCCCTTATTGATTGTGGAGTATCTAGTTTTGACCGTGAGGTACAAAAAACTGATCATGCCCCAAGTGATGAGATTCCCCTAGCAATGAGGACTTTTGAAAATCAGATCAGATTGATTGAAATGGATTTAATGATGTAATCATCCTGCCCCCTCGAGAGAGAAATAGAAAGATGACACACCATATTGATGACGGAGAGCAAAAAATCACAGACAGATGTTGAGTCAGAGATCAAGAAGAACTCAGAACAAATTACGAAAGAATTCAGAAGAGTCAGAATCGATTTTGAGTGATTTTGAGGTCTAGTTTGACCAAGTTTGACTAGGGTTGACAGAGTTGAATAGAGTTGACTTATGAGGAAAAAAGTCAAAGAATTCAGAAAATGATGATTTGATAAGATTCTGACAAGAAAGTGACGTCAGAAAGTTGACTGCATAAGTGTCTGATCGCGTCGGTCCCAAAAATTTTAAAATGTGATTTTGAGTGATATAGAAGTGTCAGGTTTCGACTTCAATCCTGAAAATGGGTTGAGCATGTAGCTGAAGATAGAGAGTGAGGATCAAACACTTGGGAATTCATGATGAAACCAAGACTCTGAAGAAGAACTTCCCTATGTATGAACTCAGGAGAATGCAAAGAAGAGAACACTGAATTGCTGCCACAATGCAAGTCTAGAATGAAAATGCAATCCTATGCTAAATGCAATATGAAAATGCAATTCTATGCTAGATGCAATATGAAAGTGCAATTCTAGGACATGGTTGTGAGACCCATCATAAAATCATCATCATTGAGCATTTTTTTGGAACATCAAAGTCAATACAACCCTTACTGGTGCCACAATGCAACCATAAGGATATGAATATGACTCTTCATCGAATGAAATGTAGGAAACAAATGTAAGCACCAAGGCACAAAAGCTAAGATGACCTAAACATTGTTTCTAGTTAATGTTGCAAGAGTACACCAGTATTGAGGCATTCAAAGCCAAGATAACCATGAGTGTGATCATGCATAAACAAATAGATCAATAAAAAACAAAACAATAACAAATAGAGCAATAACAAGCGAGGAGATAGTACCAACCTCACCATGGCATACAAATAAACAAGATTGAGGGATGTGAGGTTGTTCCACCTTAGTGCAGGAGCTCTTATCACATACACCCTATTTATTTGATGTTGCCGGATCATCGGGACTACACCAAAAAGCAGTAGACAAAGAAAATATCAATGAAATCCATGAGAATAGATAGCATACAAAGAAATATTCAAGCATAGCTCAGCTAGTTTCAAAGTTTTTGAATATATTCATGTTTAGAGGGTGTTAAACAAAAACCATTGTGCTTGTGAGTGCATTGTTTTTGATTGTTATCGATAGATGTTTACATTTGAGATATCCGATGTGTGTTGAAAAACATAGATGTGTCCAAAGATAGTGTTAAAAAACATTGTTTATGGTGGTGTTGAAAAACACCAGTTTGTGTCAGTAGCGAGTTGTCCTTGAGAAATGACAATATTACTGACTCAAGTGTAAACCAAAGATGTGATCAAATGGGGGGCTCATGCCCCCAAGTAATGATGACTGACTTGACATATGTTGCAAGGGAAAATGAGATTTGATTGCCCCCAAGCGTATGGCGCTGAATCAATGACAAGTCAGGAGGGTCCGCAAAGGAACCAGAGCGTCACAAAAGTGACCAAAAGATATGTACAGACTAAAGCATAGAATTGTCAAGACTGAGTATTGATAGATAGAGAATTTGAGGATAAATCCAACTATAAAAAATGTGAGCAATCTCGATAGAATAGCGACAGTAGGTAGACACAGTGAGAACCACTAGTGACTGACACGAGAGAGATGCTCAAATGAAACGATCGTAGTATAATATATACATCAGTAGGTAGACATAGCGAGAAACACTTGTGACTGATGTGAAGAAGATCCTTAAAAGATAAAAGGATAGTGCCCCCTAGATCAGGAGGGTTGTTCTAAGAGTATGACCAGTTTCAATCCATGTGAGTTGGTGTCTTGACAGGAACTAAAAGAAAATGAAAGCAGGGAAGCAACAATGTAGGAAAGAAAATGCGGGAAGCCAAGTGGTGTTTCATTGGATATAGCATTGTGGAACAAGAGGTGCCTATTTACCAGGTTTTCACCTTCTTGGCAGAAATTTTTTTTTTGCTACCATGACGCCTGTTTACTAGGTTTTCATCAATGGCACTTTTTTTCTTTTTCTCTTTTTTTGTATTTTTCAATTTTTTTTATTTTTTTGTATTTTTGGAATATATATATTTTTTTGGAGATACATCAAAGCACCTATCACCAGGTTTTCACTAAGATGATCATTTTTTCAGAACTTTAGTATATACATGAGCATACTGAAGATGTTTTAGCTATAGAACCACTTCAGATGAAGAGTGTTAATGGGCTCTTTGAGTTGTTCTCCTTCAGTAGTTGAGAGTGGATAGGTACCAGACCCAAACACTACAGTAACAATATATGGACCGAGCCAATTAGGTTCGAACTTCCCTTTCTAGACCCGATGTTGCTGATTCTTAGGGTTCTCCCTCAGAACGAGGTCACTCGATTGGAATTCCCTTGGTCTGACCTTCTTGTTATAGCTTTTGGACATCCTCTTTTGGTATTCTCTTAGGTGATCGAATGCCACTTGGCGATGTTCATCAAGTAATTCTATCTCTTGTAGCTGAGATATTCTAGTATCTTCATCAGTAATGAGGCCTTTCAGAGAGACTCGCAGAGAAGGAATCTCGACCTCAATAGGTAGCACAACATCTACTCCATAAACCAATGCATAGGGAGTAGCCTCTGTTGGTCTTCTTATACTTGTCCTGTATGCCCAGAGAGCTGGATTGATCCAAAGATGCCAATCTTGTCCAAATTTATGCACTGTGTGGTGTAGGATCTTAAGGATTGTTTTGTTGGATGCTTCCGCCTATCAATTACCCTGAGGATAATAGATGGAAGACCAATATTGAGTAATTTTAAATTCAGAGCAGAGCTATGTCAAATCCTTGTTTTTAAATTGTCCCCCATTATCCATGATAATTGTGGAGGGTA
Organism: Thuja plicata; assembly: GCA_018584345.1. Classification (NCBI taxonomy): domain Eukaryota; kingdom Viridiplantae; phylum Streptophyta; class Pinopsida; order Cupressales; family Cupressaceae; genus Thuja; species Thuja plicata. The sequence continues at coordinate 2,064,204 of MU226173.1, forward strand.
CACCATGCCTGCAGATGATGTAGTGGAGAATAAACATAGCTACTATTTTACCACTGGCAACGGTGAGAGGGACTGCCTCCACCTACTTAGTAAAATAATCCGTAGCTGTAATGATAAACTTATGTCCATTGGAGGATGAGGGGTAGATCTTTCCCACTAAATCAAAGGCCCATTGTCGAAATGGCTATAAATTAATGAATGGAATCAGCTCCTTGGCTGAAGCATGAATCAGGTTTCCATGTAATTGACATTGTTTGCAGGACTTAGTAAACTGTGTTGCTTCTTTTTCCATATCTGGACAATAGTAACTAGCCCTAATAAGTTTGCGGGCCAATTTCAGGCCATTAGAGTGTGACCCACAGATGCCTTCATTCACCTCTACTAACGCTTGTTTGGATTCATCAGGTTCTAAACACCTAAGGAGAGTACCGTCTAGACCACGTCTATACAAGTCATTAGTGATGATGATGAACCGTGAAGAATTGCAGATTAGGTGATGTTTCTCATTCTGGGAGTAAGTGTCCGGAATAATCTGGTCATGTAGGTAGGAGAAGATGTGATGGTGAGCGAGATGAGTCATGTCCTATGACAGAACAGATCATCCAAGAGTCAGGGGAGTCATAGGCTGGGTAGCGTAATGTGTCCACCAGGAATTCATGTCTAAAATCATTTTTAGGCATTTGCAGCATAGAGGCAAGAGTAGCCATGGCATCTGCCACTTTATTATCTTCCCTTGGAACCTGTTGAAATGTGATATGAGTAAAATACTATTTAAGATCATCAACCAACTGTTTATAAGGTAATATGGACTCATCTGGAAATTCAATGTGCAATGGTTGATGATCAACTAGAGGTGCTTCCGCCAACTGATCTGCTATTGCTTGGCCCTTAATGGCTTTCCTTTCAACATATTCAATATCAAACTCACTGAGAAGCATGACCCATTTAGCTAGTCTACCTATGAGGGTAGCTTTACTGAGTAAATATTTTAGAGGGTCAATTTTAGCAATTAGACATGTAGTATGAGCCAGCATATAGTGTCACAATTTTTGTGAAGCAAACACCACTGTAAGGCAAGCCTTCTCTATAGTAGAATATTTCATTTCATATGATACCAAAGTTCTACTAATGTAATAGATAGCCCTTTCTTTCTTGTGCTGATCTTCTTGAGCCAATAGGATACCCAATGATGTATCCGTAGAAGAGATGTAAAGTATAGGTGGCTTCCCATGAATGGGAGGCATCAAGATTGGTGGGTTTGCAAGATACTTCTTGATTTGTGTGAACCTTTCATCACATTCTTTATTCCACTGATAAGCCACACCCTTGTGCAAAGTCTTGGTAAATGGTTGTGCCAGTTGAGAGATAAAACATCGAATAGACTGCAGTCAACCTTGTAGTCCTCTCATTTGTCTGATATTTTTTGGTGGCGGCATTTCCATAATAGCTTGTACTTTTTTAGGATCCACTTCAATGCCTTTGGAAGAGATGATATAGCCAAGTAACTTTCCAGATGTTACGCCAAATGCACATTTCTTAGGATTGAGCCTTAGACTGAATTGTTCCATGTGATCTAGTATAGGACCTAGATATACAAGATGTTTCTTTCGGTGCATGCTCTTGGCTAAAGTGTCATCCACATAATCTTCCATTGTTTTATGCATCATATCATGAAATATGGTGGTAACCACTCTCTGATATGTAGCACCGGTATTTTTGAGTCCAAAGGGCATGACATTCCAACAGAAGGTGCCCTAGGCACATGTGAAAGCTATTTTCTCTTGATCCTCTAGCATAATTTTTATCTGGTTGTAACCAGAGAAACCATCCATTAGTGAGTACATTTCATACCCAGCTGTCATATCTATGATCATGTCAATATTAGGCAATGGAAAATCATCCTTAGGACATGCCAAATTCAAGTCTCTGAAGTCTGTGTAGACTCTTATCGATTTATCATGTTTGGACACTGGAACAATATTAGAGATCCACTCGGCATAATCAATTACTCTAATAAACACTGCCCTAAGCAATTTCTCCAATTCAACTTTGACAAGTAGAGCTACGTGTGGATGAATTTTGCGAATCTTCTACTTGACAGGCTTAACACCTGGTGCAATGGATAGATGATGCATGATTAGATTAGGGTCTAATCCCGACATGTCTAAGTATTTCCATGCAAAGTTAATCATTTTTGTTTCTGAAGAATGTAGTGAATTCCTCTCTTTCTGCTTCTGATAGTGATTGTGCCAAGTGAATAATCTAAGGTTCTTCCTCTGTACCCAAGTTGATAGGTTGAGTTGGTTCAATATGAACAGATGATCTTTCCTAAAAATGACTTGGGAGTGCATCAAGTATCTCATCTGTAGGCACCTCAGAGAGGTTTTCACCTTTGGATACGTCTTTTATTTTGACTATTTTAGGCTCTGATACTAGCACAAGGTGGTTTTCACCATCAGAGCGCCTATTTTTTCTTCTTTTTATTTTGTGACTAAGATACTTGATGTCAACCTCAGTCATGTTGACACTTGCTTTGCTGGTAGGAGACGTTACAGGTTTGACAGTGTGTAGGTAACAAGAAAGAGCGCAATCGTTCTAGAATGTAAGGACTTCATTAGATGGGGATGTAGAGTTCCAGTCTATAAGCTCAGGATGGCGAAGTGAAAGAGGAGTGACAAGTTCAAGTGTGTTCATGGTATAATCATCAAAGGCATGGACAAGCAAGTTTAGACCCAAAGCGATCTCATCCAAAGGTATAGTCAAATTCATTTGATTCCGAGCGACCATAGTAAACAACATGTTAACACCTAAGGAGTCAGACTCATGTGACCCTACACTAGACCATTCACCTACTTTGAGAAGGTTTTCATATGCATTAGCTGTATTTGTATCTCTGTCAGAAGTGGCATATGACAAGCTGTCGAACTCATATTCATGGGAGTCTGTTTCATCATTAGGTATCATGTCAAGAACGTGAGTAAAATCAACTCTTTGACCACAGTTGGGATGAGTTCTACCTAGAACCTCTGCTATGGTCAAATGAGAACATGTTGACCTAAGTACCTCAGTAGTGGTTGTAGCATCAGTTGCCTCTTGTGTAAAGAGAAGTGACTAGAATTCTTGGTCAAATTATTCTTGAAAGTGTGGTGGTATGTAGAAATCACCATGATGACGAGGACTTAGAGGATATATTTATTTCCACTCTTCATAAGTTAATGGAGCAAGTGAAGTGATGGTATCAGAATCACTGTTAGTATCTATTGTACTGACATGTGGTACAAACTTATCTAGCTTAGCAAAGAATGCTGCCAGGTCTGGTGGAATAGGATAAGGAAAAGTATCCTCATTAGAGCTGTCTTCAGGTTCTACAATTTTAGGTGTTTCTTTAGGTGTTGGTTTCTTATCTTCCCAAGGTACAAACTTATTTATTCCCAATTGGAATGTGAGTTTTTGGAAGCCTATACCTATAGAGTCATGTGTTTTGCGACCAATAGCTTCAAGTGGTGCAATCAATCCCTTATGATTCGCACCTATGGGACCATCCCCTTTATAGCCAAAACATTGCATAATAGATAAACCTTTACCATATTGCTTAGGTTTCATGTCATAAGGAGGAGTATTTTTAGAATTGTCTTCTCCTTTATAGATCCAATCTTTGATAGCTCTATTTTTAGCTTCTTCTTCTAATGGTACTGTGGCTTGTACAAAGGTACCACCATACTTTGTTGGAGGAGGAACCGTAGAAGGTTTAGTGTTCTCAGAAGGTCTCCCAAAAGAATGGGGAGACAAAGGAAAAGATGTAATAGATAATACAAGTCCAATCTGATATCCTTCCATATCATTTTCTTTAAGATTCAAGTTCTTTTCCATTTCTTTTAATTTATCCTCAAGGATTTCAATAGATTCTCTGTTGGTAGGTACAAGGATGTCAGCAGATTTTGTGAGCGCATTGCAATCATAGCGTGTATTAGCCGGTATAGTCACTTCAGATCCTTGGAATGGGAACTTAATGCACTGATGGTATGTGGAAGGGATAGCTTTCATTTCATGGATCCATGGCCTTCCTAATAGGATATTGTATGCCAAAGGGATGTCAAGCACTTGACAGATAATATCTCGTTCAACAGGACCAACTCTAATTGGCAAAACAACTAAACCCTTGGATTTGTGTTCCTCCTCGTCATAGGCTTTAATGGTAATCTTTTTGCTAGAATCAATGCAATCTTTGCCATAGCCTAACTCAACAAGGAAACTAGCAGAGAAAATATTTAGACCAGCATCATTATCTATGAGGACACAGCAAACACGCTTTGGACCTATCATGACTTCAATGTGCAGAGGATTATTATGTGGGTGACTCAAAGAATGGTTGTCTTCCTTAGAGAAAGACAAGTAATGTGAGGAGGTCAAGTGACCTAACATAGATTGAAACCAATCGAGAACAAGATCTTTTGGGACATTTACCTCAGTGAAGGCTTTGTCCAGGATTTCCCTGTGAGCAGGGGAGATTTTTAGGCGCTCAAAAATAGTTATCTGAGCATTAGTACATTGCAATTGATCAAGAATGTTGTAATTGGTAGCATTAGATGAGGAACCCACTTTGGGATTCTTAGTGGCAGAGTCAACCTTAGCTTTGTCTGAAGGTTGAGTTGATTTAGATATAGAAGGGTCAGGACCTTTAAGAATGACTTTAGCGTGAGATCAAGTAACGATATTAGCACTCACTTGAGACTACCCTTGTTTAGAAGATTGAGGTGTAGACCCTCGCAAAATGAAAGGTGTTTTGGACTTAGAAGTATCTTCCTTTCCCTTAAGAATGAGGACATTACAGTATTCAGTGTCAACAAGTTCAACCATATTAATGACATTGTCGTTATTAGTGTAAGTATAGTTGACCTTAGCATCAGTGTTTTTGCCTTTAGATGATTCACCTTTCCCATGAGGAGGAAATGGATCCTTGAAAGCTTGGTGATTAGATTTTTTGTTGTGACTTCCCATAGCAATAACCTCACTATCGATGAGATCCTGGATTGTATGCCGCAACTTAAAACAAGTAGCTATTTTATGACCTTTGTTTTGGTGAAAATCACAATAAGAGAATTCATTCCACCAAGAGGGCCTTGGTTGCGGATCATAAGGTCGTGGATTAGCCAATGGAGTAAGTAAATTGTTGTCTACAAGAGTCTTGTAAACTACCTCGAGAGGTTCTCCTAAAGGCGTGAACTCGTGCTTGGGCCTAGGAGCCCAAGGTTTAGGTCCAAAAAATTGTTAAGTACTCGGTTTGGATTCTGCCGCAGCCTGTTTAGTGGCTTTGGCCGCGTGCATTGTGGTAGTGAGATTAAAGACAGCCTTGGAAGGCTTAGCAGTCACATTGTCTACAACACCATCATTCACAACATTTTGGTTCTTGTTGGGAAATTTGGGTTTATCTTTGCTTGAGGAAGAAGACCCTTGTTTATTTTCCTTATGTAGGGTCAATTCTCCTTTCTTGATCATAAATGTCTCAATTCTTACAGCTTGTTTAATCATATCATCAAAGGTTAGAGGACCTTGTAGCTGTACTTGATACCCAAAGTTGGGGAGAAGATTATCGAGAAAGATGTCCAACTTTTCTGATTCAAGTATCTTGCGAGAATATCGTGTGTAGAGTTGTCTCCATCTTTGGAGAAATGCCAAGAAGGATTCCCCATTGTTTTGTTTCAAGTTGTAAAGATCTTGAATATGAACGGGATGTTGGACGTTGTGAGAATAATGTTGTAGAAATAAATTGGCAATTTTGTCAAAGGTCTTGATGCCAGTTGGTAGTCTAGAGAACCATTCCATAGCTAATCCTCCCAAACTACGTGGGAAAAGATGCATAAGATAGGTTGTGTCATGCATGAATTCCATGGAGAGAGCACCAAATTCTCTCAAATGGTCTTGAGGGTCAGATGTACCCAAGTATTTGTCATATTTAGGAAGTTCAACTCTTTTGGGAAAAGGAGGCATGTGAAGATCTTTATCAAATGGGAAAGGACAAATGCTTTCCAATGTGAATTGTGTAATAGGTTTGTCTTTCTCTTTCAAGAGTTGAGAGAGTTTCTCTCGCATAGTTTGCATTTATTTGCGCAAGTGGGAATTTTCAGTTTCTTCCTCTTTCTCAACAAGTGTTTCTAAAGCATAATTGGAAGGTAACTTAGCCCCTTGATTGGCTAGTTCAAGAATGTATTTTTCTTTTTCCTCAGCAAGTAGAATTCCCATCATTTTACAGAATTCTTTGTTAGCACGAGCGTGTGTAATATCTTCTTGAGTGATTTCAACTTCTACATCATTAGGGGGGTCTTCAGAATGGGACTTACCCCAATTTTTAAAGAGGTCAGTTCTACTAACCTCACCACCTGATTGGTTATGATCTACCATCTTGCCAAAATGCAAGGATTCAAGGTGTAAAGACTTGGTATGAAAAGATTGAGTGTTCTCTGAATTTGGGTCTTCTTGGAACAAAGGATTTCAAACCCTACTAAGATCCACATGAAATGACCTTTTATTGTAAGTTCATCATATCGGGGAAGGAGATCGAGATGATTCCTCACTAGATGTAGCCGGTAATGGTGTGGAAAGTATAGATTCGTCTTGATTGATTGAAGGAAATGTTTTGCCACTTCGAGTTGTGACAGTCATAGACAAAGTTTTGAACAAGGAATGTTAACTAGGACCAAACTTGAAACTGTCTCAAAGTAATTGCACAAAACATGCCAAAAGGTGAAGTATCCTTGGTGCAAATCATCTAAGATGAGGCTAAAACAAGCCAAGAGATGACTATTGCGACACAAGGCATGACGACACGGATGAAATAAATCAAAAGGACATGAGACAAGACCAGTTTAAGCAATAATCATGTAGTTCTCAACCCAAGAAACCAAGATTTAGACTGTGTGAAGATGAATGGCAGAAAAATAGACCCATATCAGAGACCAAATTTGATTGAAGTACAACTAAAGGACAGATTTTAACTCACTATTTTGGAAAAAAGACTCCAGTTTCACGGGACAAAATGCTCTTTTGTAATGTGATGGTTCTTTCACGCAACAAGGCTCTAGAGACGGGGTTCTATTCATCACTCCTCATGGATACAAGAAACCCAAAGCATACAAATTGATGTTTCCATGCACAAATAACATTTCTGAATATAAAGCATTAGTGAATGGTCTGAAGTTGGTTATGGAATGGAAGATCATAGAGTTTCATGTGTATGGTGACTCCCAGCTTATTATTAACCAAGTAAATGGAGAATATATGACTAAAGATGAGAATTTGATGCCTTATAAACAACTAGTTGAAGACTTGAAAAAGTACTTTGTCTTTGTCACATTCCAGCAAATCCCAAGGATAGAAAACAAAGTTGCAGATGCTATGGCTACACTGGCATCCATGTTACAACTAGAAGAACATCAATTCCACTATAACTTCTTGGTGGAAGAATTATCCTATCCAGATTTTGATTCACCTGAGTAACAAGTAATTTGTGCTTTAAATGCGCAAGACCAATCCCAGTACACCAAACTCATTACCTATCTTACTGACCAAACTCTACCCAATGGCCTATCAAGGAATGAAAAATGAGCCTTAATTAGGACAGCATCATGTTATGTCCTCATTACTAATAACTTATATAGACAAGGTCTTGAAAGGACACTTCTTAGGTGTTTAGAACAAGAAGAGTCAGATCATGCATTAAAAGAGGTTCATGAAGGTGTGTGTGGATCACACTCAAATGGATTTTCATTAGCTAAAAAACTACTAAGAGTTGGCTATTACTGGCCCATGATGGAAAAAGATGTTCTATTTTAAAAAACATGTCACAAATGCTAAAAACATGGAAATCTCATCCACACTCCTGCTTGAGAACTCGTACTATTTATAACACATTGTCCATTTCAGCAATGGGCCTTTGATTTGGTTGGACAAATATATCCTAATTCTTCAATTGGACACAAATACATCATTACGGCCACTGAGTATTTCACTAAGTGGGTTGAATTCATTCCATTGATCAAAGCCATTGGCAAATAGGTGGTTATGTTTATCTTGAACTATATTATTTATAGGTATAGGATACACTCTTCTATTCTAACAGATAATGGGGTTCAATTTAAAAACCAAGACATCGAAGACATTTGCACATATTCTCACATCACTCAGCATTGTTCTTCAATCTATTATCCTCAAGGTAATTGACAAGCTAAGGCATCTAACAAGAACATTCTTAAAATCTTACACAAAACTATGAGTAAGTCTGGCAGAGACTAGAATTTGAAACTAAATCCGGCACTTTGGGCCTATAGAACAAGTATAAGAACACCAATTGGAGCCACACCATTTTCTCTAGTCTATGGTGCAGAAGTAGTGTTACCTATTGAAGTATAAATTCCATCCTTGCGAGTATCTCTCCAAGGTCTTGTTACTAATGAACAATACCGCATTGATAGGATTAATGCACTTGAGCTACTTGATGAGAAATGACAACAAGCATTCGATCATCTGAAAGTGTACCAAAAATGCATGTCAAAAGGGTACAATAAAAAGGTTAAACCGTAACAATTTCAAGTGGGGGATCTCGTTCTAAAAGAGAATCCTAAGAACCAGCCAAACAGAGAATAGAAAGGAAATTTTGAACCCAACTGGCTGGGGCCTTATGTCATTACTGCCTCTTTTTGGACTATATCTTATCATTTAGCTGCACCTTAGGGAGATGTTCTTCTCGATCCCATTAATAATCTACATTTGAAGCAGTTCTACGCTTGACATCTAGCTAGCAGAGCCCGTGCAGTGAAAATTCTCAGAAAAGACCAAAAACATTAGAAAATTGATCCTGAAGAAATCCAAAAATAGTGGAAAAAGTCCTGAAAAGGGGTATTCTTGGTGAAAACCTGGCAAAGAGGTGCCTTGATACTAACAAAAAAATTTTAAAAAAAAAGAGAGAAGAACAAAAAATTGAAAAAGATAAAAGGGCCTTGGTGAAAACCTGGAAAACAGGCATCTTGGTAGAAAAAATAAAAATCTTGTCGAGTGGTGAAAACCTGGCAAACAGGTGTCACTTGTACTCTATGCTCTATCTATCAATGCATTGATGATACTAATCCTTCATGATCGCACCTATGCTACTGGTTGACTATGATTACTTACAAATGTCATATCCTTTCTTGGGATTTTTCTGCATTTGCATCTTAGGATAGTCATTATGCACTGGGGGCATCTTTGCTAGCATGATAGTGTGTGTCTACTAGGATGTCCTAGGTTCCTATCTAGGATCGTTTGCCTCTTAAAAATATTATTTCTCAATACTTTCATCACAAACATCCCTATCACAAATAAAGGTGTTTCTTCAACACCACCTACCTATGATAGACATCACACTAGTGTTTTTCAACACTTTAATTAAACACACTTTCAATGACCTAGTGTTTTTCAACACTTTAAATGAATTAGTGTTTCTCAACACTTTAATAAAAAATTTCTAATTTTTCTCAACACTTAATCAACTAGTGTTCCTAAACACTACGTTGGATTGCAATTGCTGACAATATTAGTCTCATATACAAAGACATGAAAAACATACTGCTTAATTACAAATTCTAATTGATGAATATATATTGCGCTTGAAAAATGAATCCACAGTATTTCTCAATACTACTTATATACATAGACTGATCTTGGTTTGATTATGACTCTTTTATGTTCCCATGATTTTTCACACTAGGGTCATCTAAGCGGTTATAAATTTTCTTTGATTGATAATCAATTGATGATTGTTATGTCTTCCGAGTTACTCCATGACGTATATTCAAAGATTCATTGAACTTGGTTACCTTGATCAATGTAAATTTCCAACTCATTCAAAACATAATCCTAAGGCATCATTAAGCTCAAACAAACAAATAAATCCATTACACCCATTGAATGTACCAGCTTCTTATGATAAACATTCAAGAACATTGTCATCCTCCACTAAAATACTTGTAAATTACTTGCAGATCATTATAATCACAAACCCTTTGAATGGTAGACACATTGCTATGTCCTTAACACATTCCCATTTTTGCAACTAAATTTATCATCTATAAAAATTGTGCAAAAGTATTCTCTACAACTCGATAAATTTGTAACATTGTCAATCACCAAAATAACCAATCTTCATCTGTGATATCATAGTTTGATCAAATCATCATGTCAAAAACTCAAACTTAACATGAAGTATGTAGAAAAAATATAAAACATCCCATTAGGTGTGTGACTCCTCGTCCTCAATGACATTTTGTCTCCATTCACCTGAACATCTTGTGTTACTAACAAAACTGCATATCTCTCAACCAAACTTCTTAACATACATCAAAGCCATCTGATATTCACACTAAACATCCAAGCAACATAGTATACATCAAAAAAATGATAGTAGACATAGTATACATCAACGAAAACACATCACTTTCCAACAATCTACCCCACACAAACAGAAGATAAGAATATTAAAAAACCAAAAGAGCTTATCACTACAAATATAACTCATCCCATTCATCATGTTTTTTTTTGTTATTAATCAGTTTGCCATATTATTGTCTTATCTGTAGCAATCAAACACCTTGAAGTTATCAAAAAATTTAAGTAATAAACGGGCTTGTTTTAAGAAGTAATTTATATGCTATTTTGGATTAGAAATAAGAGAGAGGGCCCTAATGACCATCATTGAATTTCCTTCAATAAATATGTTGCTAAATCCACATTTAGTTACCAATGAAAGTCCCAATATGAGTGATGAGATCTCAGAAAAATTGTTTGAGTCACAAGGAATGAACTTGCAGGCATCTTTGATGGTCTTACCCTTGGAGTCTCTAAGAATGGCCCCTGCTCCAAAGATACCTAGATTTCCCTTAGATGAACCATGAAAATTCATTTTGATCCTATTTTTCGGAGGAGGAAACTAGAAGACCTTTGATCTGTCTACTTTATAACATGAAGAAAGACTCCTCGGTGTAGGAAGGGGCTTAAGTAAATGCCAATATTTGAGAATATCCTAATCCCAGAGGAGAAGACTCTATTGGATTTTGGAACTTTATGCAAAAATTTCATTGGTTATTTAGAGATAGAGTTCTTGATTTCAAAAAGTATCAGAGAAAGCTTTATTTTTTATCCTTGAATTTTTCATTGTTTCTTTCCAACAATAAGTTCCATACAATGATGGATGGGGTGGTCTTTCGTAGCCAAGAAAATATTGAGGAACAATGAAGAATAGGCCAAGATTGAAAGTGATTAAGGAGATTTTTGTGAAAAGGACCTTCCCAAAGCAATTTCTTTTGAAATCATGACCATATAAAATTTGCAAAATTGTATTGAAGTAAGAGGTGTTTGTTAGTTTCAAAGACTTTATTACATAGCACACATTTAAAGAGGGGTAATTATTAATATGTCCAACCTCAGGCCTATTAAACTTTTATCTTTAATTTCCAACCACGCAAAGGCCCTAGCTTTAGGAAGATACTCTACATCCCCGCATAAATAATTTGGCCAAATAGAAGGAGAAAGAGTCTGTTGTTGCAGAGTTTTATACCCCTCCTTTGTTGAATATTGCTTTGATAGACACTCTGGATCCTAGAATTAATTTATAATATAGCTTTGAAATAATATTGACATTTTTATTAATTTATCTATAATAATGCTCTCCTAATTGGGATTCGTGACAAGGGACTAACCGCCTCATGTGGATTCTATAAGTCTAGTGGTTGTATTGGGCATTGAAAGGTCAATTTTTTGGTGCAATGGAAACCCCAGTTGTAACAAGTGGTATCACATCTTGGTCACAGGTTTGAATCCCCTTGAGTAACACTCAAGGGGAGATTATTGTAAAAATGCTCAACGCTCCCCTCGGGATTCGTGACAAGGGACTAACCACTTCTTGTGGATTCTATAAGTCAAGTAATTGTACCAGTCATTGAAAGGAGATCTTTTGGTACAACAACAACCACACTTGTAACAACATCTATCCTATTTTAATTTGAATAATCTCTAATATGAAAGTCTTAATTTTCCAACCTATTCAAGTTGCCCATTTTTATTGTTTTTTTGTCCCACTTTTTGAAGTATATATATAAGTATTGATTTTTTTAAGGAATTTTTTAAAGCATAAATGAGAAAAAGAAAAATACAAAAACAAAGCATTCAAGAATTGCATTTATTTCTACATCCTAAGTGCATCAATACATTTATTTGCACAAAGAAAATCTCAAAAACATACATTTTCATATTCATTTAGAATCATTTGAAACACATTTATATATCAGTAATAAATCAAAGAGCATAAAAGATGTCATCACATAAATTTATTCTAAACTCATCAAGCGACCAACAATCAAATCACATGTGCATCAATGTAAACATCTATCAAATCAAGAGAACTCATGAACATATCAAGATTAGGAACAACTATCTTAGATATATCAAATATGGAACAGATCAAAAATGTGGAACTGCCTACAAAATAGTATTAGGATATCAGTGTGAAACAGATATACAAGTATCATGAGTATACAATACAATGAATGATCTCTGATGGATCAAGATATACAATATGTCTCAATATATGTCAAAATACAAAATCAAGTCTGACTGCCACCCTCTCCCTGATCTGGAGGAGGAGGAGGAGGTGGTACAAAAGGAGATGGTGGAGGCATCGCCCCCTTAGACTGTTGTGCAAGATGTGAATAGGAAGGATCTCTTTGGCCCTGTAGAATAGCAGCATGATATAAACCAAAATAATATGCATCTCGCTGACCCTGATGTGTCTCTATCCAATCCTAGGTAACTTGCTCTGCTCTAAGCATATCACCCTGCCAATCTCTCTCTACCCTCAGGCACTCGCACTGTGCATCCCTGTCTACTAGTAAAGCCTCCAATGTCGTGATCCTCACTCTGAGCTTCTCACACTCACACTATGACAAAGCATCACCATCTCTACCAGGACCTCTACTTGTATCCTATCTAGTGGGTCTATCATGTTGTCTCTTCTTTTTTCGCTATTTCTTTCTCTACTACTCTCTAGTCAACATTGGACCTGGATCTCTCTATGGAGCCACAAACCTAAGGCGAGTCTGTCTGCCACTAGCACCCTCTCCACTCCCACCCACTACACCTCCACCCCTATCATCCCTACCATCATCCTAATCATCCGGACCCTATCCTCTATCCAGAGAAGGGTACTTCCCATCTCTCCTATCATCCCTCCCCCCATATCTCCTCTCTCGTTGTGTTCCACCTCTGCCTGTGACAAGTCGATCATCGGCTGGGTCATAATATAATGGGTCCTCTATCCGAGGAACTACCTCATCTGGAGTTGTGAACTGTGGAAATGGATGTTGTAGCATCTGTGCAACATAGTCATCAGAACAACCTACATCTGTAACATCTAAAGGAAGGTCCCAACCAACTGCAACCATCTAACTAATCTCTATCTAAGAAAGTCTCATAAACCAATCTAGCTCCCCATAGTGTCTCCTCATCATAGATTTGGGAGTAAATTGATAAGTCCTAACACATGCCATGTACACTGCCATATTGTCTCAATACTCGAGTAACAAGGAAACACTCTACAATATACCTGATATGTCCAATAAAGTACCTACTCTAAAAAAAGTACAGCATATGTCACCTATTTAAGGCCCACTCCTCACAATCAAGGTATGGTTTCCATATAACTGCAGTCATGTCATCGAAAAGATAGCACCAATACTCTACCTTGCCCAAATGGGGCTGTTGAATCCATCCTAAATACATGTATACATAAGGCTGCTAATCCAAGCGCTGCCTATCTACTATCAACCGTGTCACATGGATATACTCCTAGGCCTAGATATTTAATACAAGAATACCTATAGTCATGCTACAGGAATGCTGGTAAACAATCTCGTGAAACTCTCGATAAATATGGGCCAAAATGCAGCTACCCTGTGCAAATCTCTGGGAAGATTCTACCATCTGCTCTAACATATCAACCCAGCTACACATGAAACCATTTTGTCCTTTGTTAGCCATCAGAATGCCTCCAATCAATTTGGCTAAATAAATAGGAATACTATCGTAATGATCGCACATGTAATCCCAAGTAAGGTACCGGCGAGCAATAGAATCATCTACAAAGAATCACCGAGCCTGGCAATAGGTGTAACAGAACTCGCCTCAAACTAAACCTCTCAGCCCATAACAAGAACTCAAACAATGCGCCACACATCCTCAGATATGACGGTCATCTCACTGGTTAGGAGATGGAAGGTTTTGTGCTCTGAATGCCATCTCTCAGCAAGTGCAGTCAACACCCCCTGATTTACCCTGATGTCGGGTAAATCTCTCAAAGAAAGTAAACCTACTCGGGTGACTATCTCTACCTCATCCTATGTCAAAGATCAGGATAAAGAAAGGACATGACCTGGGTACGGTCCTCGGAAAGACACAACCTCAAAAGGAACCTATTAACAGACAAAAAATATAGGATCAAACCAACATTCTAACTAAGGCAAATATGAAAAAAAGTTATCAACTAAGTGTTTTTTATCATCAGAAGGAGAAAAATAGTTGAAATTGGCACAAAACTGACTCTAAAACCAAAAATGACTCTTTTCTTATGGGATGCGGTCCTTTTTATAGGATATGATCTGCGATCTCCAGTATGCAATGGGGCATCTGAGAAACGATCTTTTTTTTATAGGATGCAACGCGGGATGCAGGGTGCGATCCAATTTTACCAGGACACGATGAAATTCAATTCCCTATCTATACTAACCACATGTGATTACAAATTCAAAAATAGGAAATGATCCAGAAAAAATAGGATATGACACTGGAATTTTGGGAAAAATGGGATGTGACGTGGGATTAACTAAACGCGATCCCTGGAAAACAATAAAGGCAATGTTGATCACCCTGTTTCCTCCCAGCACTCAGGACCTGGAACTCGCACTAGATCTAAGGTGCAGAAGAATGATGATCCGGACCTCCAGTTGCTGAGAGAGAATGTGACGACTATGAAGAGTCAGCTGATGGACTCTGAATGCCTTCTGAAATCTTTGC
>MU226173.1:2101037-2116735 GCA_018584345.1 Thuja plicata
ATGATGGAGGAAGTCAAGTCCTCACATTCCCACCTTTTTGAAAATTTGTAAGTACCTTTGCCTTTAGAATCAAAAAAGGAGGAAAGGAAAGGAAATGTATATAGTTATGTACAATACATATATCAGATGAAAAAAGAAGAGGAAAAGAAAAATAAAGGATATGTATATATACTTACACTTACTGGCATATACATAGGGGGAGTCATTCAAATGACTAAGGAAGAAGTATACACAGGTGTACATACTAATACACTCAGTGTGTTGCACATATCATCTTTTTGATACTAATGTCAAAGGGGGAGATTGATGACATTATTTTTCCATTAGTATACTCAGTGAAAAACATAGACAACAAGCATTACCGGTGACCCACAAGCAGTACCGGTGAAATGCAAGCATACCTGACAGAACAAAGATTTTGAGAAAAATGCTAAGTATAAAAGTGACAAGCATCATCAGCAACCACAAGCATCACCGGTTACCACAAGCATCACCCGCGACTACAAGCATTACCGGCGACATAGTTTTCAGAACTAACCCAACAGAAATAGAAAAGGCGTACCCGATGACAAGCTCAAGAAAGGAACACCGACGACCAAGAAAACTGACCATGAGAATCGACAGACAGATCAAGAACCCGCAAATTGTGGATTTGAGTTTTACACGACGGAAAAGCAATGTAATTCTATTTATAGAGTTTTGTTTTGTTTTAAATCATAATTTGATGGTCATGCAAGCTTTATTTAAATGCTTTAAAGCATCCTAATGGATCAAAATCATATCTAACTAAAGATCAAGGTCAAGTTGTAAACCTTGGATCTAGAGTTAACTTGTGATGCATGAATCAAGAATTGAACCTAAACTAGTATAAATAGATGTTCATACTCAATTATGAGAACATGAATTCTTTATGAATGATAGCCACAAAGAGCATCTAAAGAGAAGAAGGTAGAATTCATGCAAAGATCAAAAACAAAGTACATCAGTTTTCAAGAACACATAGAGGCTACCGACGAGCAGATAAAGGTATTATTCAATCATGGAAAGATGATTACTAATATGTATGAAGCTTTATAGGATCTGTTATCAGCAATTGAAGATTGCATTTATCATCAGATCAAATATTTATGTAGTTGCATTCTAACAAGTTCATCACATATAAAATCCTTTTTGTAGAAAGTGGAATTAACCGTTCTTTCCAAATCTCTTAACAGAGTGCACACTTAACAGTGTTACTAAAGCTTCAAACAAAGTAGATCTTAACAGGTCTCCACTGTAATACTCCTAACAAGGTAGGTCATTAGAAGTGACCAATTGTAAGCCTTAACCTGCCCCTTCTTATCTGCAGACAGTGAAGTTTTGTGGGTAACAATCCCCACCGCAATTTTTACTTCCTTAACAGGTTTTTTCTGCGATATCATATCTTGTGTCATGTGTTATCTATTTTCATGAATGTTTCTATTATGGTTACATACTAAAAAGAATGTATGATATGATTTCATATGCATAAAGAAAGATGAACAGTTAGATAAGATAAATTACAAACTGATGACTAAGGATTAATGGGCTAACCAAGAAAAGTTTTAGAGGTACTGATTCACCCCTCCCCTCTTAGTACATCATCTCAATATAGTTCCAACATGCAGTTGGTATTGTGGCAAGCTATCAAGAAGATCCCAAAGTGACACATCTTGCTGCTGTGAAAAGAATTTTTAGATACATGAAAGGAACAACAAAATATGGATTACGGTATGAAAATTAGATGATTTTATTTTGCAGGCTTATACTGATGTTGATTGGGAAGGTAATGTGGATGATAGAAAGAGTACTAGTGTGTTAGAATGTATATGAATAACTGAGAGGGGAAGTGAATCAATTATTCTCAGGTCTAGATGTACTAATTGAAACTTTATAGCACTTTAAACAACTCAGATCTTCTCGGCAGCAATAGCATAACTCAACAACATAAATATACATTTTACTATTCAAATGTAATCAGCTTGTAGAAACTTAACAGTAAAACACAACATAAACATTCACACAAGTTGACACCAGTATTTAACGTGGAAACCCAAATTGGGAAAAACCACCAGTAACATGCTACCAAGTTTTCACTCTTCTGAAGTGAGATATGATAGGACCCAACCCTGTTAAAGGTTACAAAACACACTGATAAATGTGACCTGATTAAAGGATTTAATAACCCTATCAGGAGTGGCCTTGTTAGAGGTCTTAGAACATTCCACCTTAATGTCACCTTGCTCAAAGGATTTATACAATGACTGTTAGACCTGGTTAAAGGATTTTGACTGATACAATGGTTAGAAAGTAATCAGCAGGTGTGATCTGATACATACAACTTACTTTGCAAATCCAAATCCTATTCATCTCTTATGCTAATTCACTGAGTGGCCTCCATTCTCATTTCAATCTTTAGGTCTACATGGAAATCTGTCAAGCAATCACTTTCACAACTCTCTACTTCTTTTTTCTGCCTTCTTTGCTAGATCATGCCAATCAGTCAATTAACCATGCAATCTACTTGCATACACTTTTTTTATACATGCATAATTTTGAATAACCCCTTGAGGTTATCTTATACCTCTTCATCTAGGTAAAAAAAATATTTGTCGCTTAATCAAGATCGTAGATCCTAGGTTAGGTTTGATCCAATGGATCTTTCCATTTTTACATTTAATTTATTTCTCCAAAGCAATCACTAATTAAATCTTGGATCCATGCATTAATTATAGTTTCCCATGCATTTAAATAGTTTGGATCAATCATGCTTATCCTCAATTAACTTTACATATCCCAATAAATGCAATTATGTCGACCAGAGATCTCAAATCTGAACATTTACCAAAATACTGTTGCTCAGCCAACACTGTGTTCTTCCACTCGGTCATCACTATTTTCCTTGGCAATTTACTAGCGCTCGGTTGACACTTAGAAATAATTCTCGGCATACACTGGTGCTCGTTCGACACACACTTTGCTCAGCATATACTATTCATAGTAAACTGACATCTTGACTTAGTGTTATAGATAAACAACACATCACTTTGCCAATGTGCCAACTGATCAAGTACCCTTGTGATTACCCATAACTCAACCATTTCACTCGGTCTTCTTTTTATCCTTGCCTTCAAATCTTCTTCAACAATCAATAGATATGGTACTCAAATAGATAGCAATATTCTCACCAGTTAAGGTTTGACATCAATGACAAAACAAAAATTGTTTACATTGTAGCTTTCCAACAATCTCCCTCTTTGGCATTGATGGCAACACTAAACATTAAAACAATAATTTTACAACCATAGTTACCATACAATCCAAAAAATTCTACCTATGTTCCTTGATATGAACAAATCTTCATTAATGTCTTTAGCTTCATTCTGATTCTCATCTTGTAAAACATTTCTCCCTCTATGTCTGTAATCACACTGAAATCTTTCTATTTCTATTCAACTGTAGACTCTCCCTTTTTTCTCTAAGTATAGTAAATTTTCCCTCTTTCAGTAAACTTCTCCCTCTTTGACAACAATGCCAAAGACGTTGACGTCTTCATCATGCAGATTCTTCTGTTCTAACTCAGTATCATGTTGTTCTTCTCATCTTGTTTATGACTAATCCTTTTTTCTTTCCTTGTCTGTCTTTCAAAGCTTTAGGCAGCATCCTAAAGTGTGACTTCATGTGCATCAATGTGTCAAATATTCTAAATATAACATTTGATGCAACAGTTCCATTCTGAACTAATTAGCCTTAGTTAGGGGAATCACCCCTAATTTACCTCATAGATACTCATGAGCATCTTTAGGTAGTTCTTTTGTAAATATTTCTTCTAACTGTTCCTTAGTATGCACATATTCTAGTCTCACTTCCTTGTGTTGAACTAGCTCCCTCACGTAATCATACTTGATGGATATATGCTTTGTCTTAGAGTGCATCATAGGGTTCTTAGAAATATTGATGGCACTCATATTATCACAATATATAACAATTGGTTTTGTGATTTCTTCTTTCATACCTTTTAGTAGTATCTTCAACCATACAATATTAGAGCAGTTAACTGCTGCTGCCACATACTCAGCTTCAGCTATAGATTGTGAGGTGCAATTATGTTTCTTGCTTGTCCATTAAACCAATCTCTTTCCCAAAATAAATGTGCCACCTATGGTTCTTTTCCTTTCATCCACATTTCCAACCCAATCAGAGTCAGTGTAAACTTTGAGCTCAAACTTATCATTCTTTTTGTAATACAGACCATATTCACCTGTTCCTTTCAAATATCTTAGAATTATTTTTGCTGTCATCATATGAGTTTCCTTGGGATTGGAAAAAAATCTTGCAACAACTCCAACAACCAGAGAAATATCAGGTCTATTGTGTACAACATATTGCAGCTTTCCAATTAGTGATTTGTAAAGGGTTTGATTCACTTCTTTCGTATCATCATTTTTTGTTAACTTATGTCTAGTAGTCATGGGTGTAGTCACTGGTTTTGATTCTTCCATGCCAAAAAAATTTAGTATCTCCTTGACATATTTTGATTGAGTAATATAGATACCATTCTTCATTTGATATATTTGCAGGCCAACAAAGAATTTGATTTCACCAAACATAGACATCTCAAATTCAATTTGCATCTCTTTTGCAAATGTTTGGCATAACACATCTTGTCCACCAAATATAATGTCATCAACAAAAATTTCAGCTAATAAAGTACCTTTATTTGGCTTTGTCTTCAAATACAGATTGTTGTTGTCATTGGTTCTTGCAAATCCAATCTTTATCAAATAATTGTGCAATCTCTCATACCATGCTCTTGGTGCTTACTTCAGTCCATATAGTGCCATGTTTAATCTACAAACCATGTTCCTCTTTCTTGGGTCAACAAATCCATCAGCTTTTTCAATGTACACTTCTTCTAATATTCCATTTAGAAATGCTGACTTTACATCCATCTGATAAACTTTAAAACCTTTGTAGGCTGCATATGCAAGTAAGGTTCTGACACCTTCCAATATTGCAATTGGGGAGAATGTTTCTCCATAATCAATTCCTTCCTCTTGTACATAACCCTTGCATACCAGTATAAATTTATTCCTTATTACTTCTCAATGTTCATTCAGCTTATTTCGGAATACCCACTTAGTACCAATTACATTTTTGTCATTTGGCCTAGGTACAAGTGTCCAAGTCTTATTCTTCTCAATATTTTCAATCTCTTCATTGATGGCTTGTATCCAGTCTTCATTTTCTAAGGCAACTTTTCCTATTTTAGGCTCAAAATCACATAACAAGCATGTACCATCTCTCAACTTACTTCTTGTCATAACTATAGAATCCTTTGATCCTATGATTTGATTAGGTTTGTGGTGCCTCCTTAAATACTTTTCTAGATTAGGTTCTTTCTTTGCTTCATATTCATTATTCTCGTTCAATTCAGGTTGATTCTGTGTCTTGGAATCTCCATTAGATAGCTCAAAAATTACCTCATGTTGCCCGACAGCCTCATTCTATGACTCAGCAGGTGCTATCTATTGCTTGGTAACCTCAATCTCAAGTTCATGTAATATATTAGAATCTTCATCATCTAGATAGACAAATGATTTTTAACTTTCAAGTTCTTGTGTTCTTGTGTTCTTTTTGCTTCATTTCTTTATGCATATTCATCAATTCTAACATTTGCACTTTCCACAATTTTGTTAGTGTTAGAATTCAAACACTTATATGCTTTACTTTTAGTTGAACAACCAAGAAATATGCCTTCTTAACCTTTAGCATCTGGTTTGCCATTTCTATTATCCTTCAGTATGAAGCATTTACTTCCAAAGACTTTGAAATATCTTACATTAGGTGCATATCCATACCATAGCTTGTAAGGTGTAGCATTAGTACCTTTTATAACTTGTACTTTGTTCAGGGTATAGATTGATGTACTCATATCTTCTCTCCAATATTTTTGTGCAACATTTTTCTCCAGGAATAGTCCATGATAGATCTATTTCTTCTTTCAGAAATACCATTTTGTGGTGGTGTCCTAGGTGCAGACATCTATCTTTTTATACCTCGATCATTGTAGAACATGTTAAAATCATTAGAAATAAACTAACCTCCTCGGTCAAATCTCAAACATTTCAGACTTTTTCCTGTCTCCTTTTCAACTTTTGCCAAGTACCACTTAAATAACTAGAATGCATCAGATTTTTCTTTAAGAAACATAACAGTCATCATTCTGGAGTAATCATCAACAAATAGAATGAAATATCTATTTCCACAGTAAATTTTCTCACCAATGGGACCACAAAGGTCGGTATGAACCAAATCCAAAATTTCCTCAGAAGTATGAGTCTTGCTTTTGAAACTATATTTAGTCATTTTTCGCAATTGACATTGCTTACACATTTCATTTTCAAGTTTCTTTAACTTAGGCAGCCCTCTAACCTTTTCAATTTTCTTATGCTTACCAAGTTATCAAAGTTAACATGACACAACATTTTATGCCATAACCAAACATCATTATATTGTGCAAACAAGCATGTCTCATCAGCTAAGTCCAGATAGAATAAGTTACCTTTTGTTTTCTCTCCACTTCCAACTAGTTCTCCAATGGCACCATAGATCTTTTCTTTCTTGTGATCGAATTCAAATTTGTAACCAGAAGTATTTAGTTGTGCAATACTCAATAAATTATAGTTAAGATCATCAACCCAATATACATTGTCACATCTGATCTTGTCAGTCAAGTTAATTGACCCTTTCCCTTTAATAAGACATGGTGCATCAATACCAAATTTAACATAACCACCATTGCACTGATCTAAGGTTTCAAATTTATCCTTGTCACCAGTCATGTGATGTGAACAACCACTTTTAATAATCCAACGGTCACCTTTACTCATAAAAAAAATTAGTGCATTTTTCTCATCATCATGAGAATCATCTTTCATAGCAACATACACAACTTCTATATCATTTTCATTAGAATTATCAGTTTCACTATCAGAAGCTTCTTCAGCTATATAGCAAGATTTCTTACCTTCATCTTTGTAATCCTTATACTTTTTGAAGTCTCGGTCATCCTTTCTATCTTTGTACTTGTCTTTTCTTTCATCTTTTTCTTTCTTATCGGGACATCTAGCAGCAATATGACCAACTTTGTTACATGAAAAACAAATGATAGGAAGTTTACCTTTGAATTTTCCTTTTCCTCTAGATAGTATTTTTACCATAAGTGCCTCAAGTTCTTCCAGATCATCTTCTATAGTGTTGATGTCACTATTTACACATTTCTTCCCTTTCTTTGATTTGTTAAGGACCAACTGGGATCTGAATTTTGAATCAATAGCTTGTGGATTTTAGTTATCAAAATTTGACATCTCAAATGTAGTAAGTCTGCCTACCAGACCTTCTAAAGTCAAATTGTTATTAGGGGTACATCATAATTCTTGAATTGCGGAGACTCTAATAGCATATACAGCAAGAAGAGTTCTCAATACCTTACTCATAATGGTGTTATCATCAATGGTTCCATTAGCTCCTCTAATAGCATTCACAACTTCCTTTATCCTACCACAGTATTGAACTATATTTTCTCCTTCTTGCATTTTCATTTCATGAAACTTACCTCTTAAACCTTCATATTTGGATCTCAGCACATTTGTATCTCCTCCATAGATGGCTTCTAGGGTATCCCACATCTACTTTGCATTTGTATAGTTCTTTATGTCTTCAAATTTAGGATAGCTCAGGGATGATGCGATCTCCAACATCGCTTGATTGTGTTCTTTCTTTTCTCTTAAATGTTCAGTGGTGAGAGGTGTAGTTGGGACTACATAATCATGTTCAATATAGTGCTTAGCAGCATCACCAATACCAACCAGATGCAATTTAATCAAACTTTGCCATGCAAGGAAGTTATCTTTGTTTAACTTTGGTACCTCCTTTTTATACATCTTGATCTTTTTCTCCAAGTACCTTCAAACTTTTTTCAAGAGACCAAAGCTCTAATACCAATTTTTATAATGTATATGAATAACTGAGATGGGGGGTGAATTAGTTATTCTCAAGTCTAGATGTACCAATTGAAACTTTATAGCACTTTAAACAACTCAGATCTACTCGGCAGCAATAGCATAAGTCAACAACATAAATATGAAGTTTACTGTTCAAATGTAATCAGCTTGTAGAAACTTAACAGTAAAACACAACATAAACATTCACACAAGTTGACACCAATATTTAACATGGAAACCCAAATTGGGAAAAAACACCAGTAACATGCTACCAAGTTTTCACTCTTCTGAAGTGAGCTCTGCTAGGAGCCAACCCTGTTAAAGGTTACAAAACACACTGCTAAATGTGACCTGGTTAAAGGATTTAATCACCCTGTCAGGAGTAGCCTTGTTAGAGGTCTTAAAACATTTCACCTGAATTTCACCTTGCTCAAAGGATTTATACAATGACTGTTAGGTCAACCTGGTTAAAGGATTTTGACTGATACAATGGTGAGAAAGTAATTAGTAGGTGTGATCTGATACATACAACTTACTTTGCAAATCCAGATCCTATTCATCTCTTATGCTAATTCACTGAGTGGCCTCCATTCTCATTTCAATCTTCAGATCTACTTGGAAATCCATTAAGCAATCACTTTCGCAACTCTCTGCTTCTTTGTTCAGTCTTCTTTGCTAGATCATGTCAATCAGTCAATTAACCATGCAATCCTCTTGCATACACTTTTCACATACATGCATCATTTTGAATAACCCCTTGAGGTTATCTTATACCTCTTCATCTAGGTAAAATAAATCTTTGTCGCTTAATCAAGATCGCAGATCCTAGGTTAGGTCAAATCCAACAGATCTTTCCATCTTTAAATTTAATTTATTTATCCAAAGAAATCACTAATTAAATCTTGGATCTATGCATTAATTATGGTTACCCATGCATTTAAATAGTGTGGATCAATTGTGCTTATCCTCAATTAACTTTACATATCCCAATAAATTCAATTATGTCGGCCAGAGATCTCAAATCTCAACATTTACCAAAATATTGTTGCTCCGCCAACACTATGTTCTTCCACTTGGTCATCACTATTTTCCTCGGAAATTTACTCGCACTCGGTCGACACTTCGAAATTATGCTCGACATACACTGGTGCTCGGTCGACACACACTTTGCTCGGCATATATTGTTCCTCATAAACTGACATCTTGACTTAGTGTTATAGATAAACAACACATCACTTTTCTAATGTGCCAACTAATCAATTACCCTTGTGATTTCCCATAACTCAACCATTTCACTCAGTCTTCTTTTTATCCTTGCCTTCAAATCTTCTTCAACAATCAATATATATGGTACTCAAACAGCTAGCAATAGTCTCACCAGTTAAGGTTTGACATCAATGACAAAACAACAATTGTTTACATTGTAGCTTTCCAACATAGTGGTGGTTCATTTTTCCTTGGTAAAAGGTTGGTTTCTTGGTTGAGCAAGAAGCATAATTGTATTGATCAATCAATTGCTGAATCAGATTATGTTGTTGCTACAATAAATTGCACACAAGTTGTTTGGATGAAACAAATACTGAAGGACATTGGAATAATTTTTGAAAAACTAGTGGTTATCCATTGGGATAACACCAGCACAATGAATATGTTGAAGAATCATGTAATGCATTTAAAGACTTAACATATTTCTATTAAGTATCATTTCTTGAGGGACAAGGTAGTAGAAATAGAGATTAAACTGGAATATATTAGCACAAAGGAACAGATATCAGATATATTTACAAAACCTTTGCCAAAAGATGATTTTGAGTATCTCAGAAGCATACTTGGGGTTA
This sequence comes from Thuja plicata, assembly GCA_018584345.1. Taxonomy (NCBI): domain Eukaryota; kingdom Viridiplantae; phylum Streptophyta; class Pinopsida; order Cupressales; family Cupressaceae; genus Thuja; species Thuja plicata. The sequence continues at coordinate 2,110,900 of MU226173.1, forward strand.
GATCCCCTCCTAGTGGTAATTAATTGATGCATATATGCATTAGTCCAGTGTCTTTTAGAGCTATATCATTTTATAGACTTGAAGTATAGATCTACTCCTCAGAGGGATTGATCGAAGGAACACTAGAGTACATTTAGGTGATATTGCACCTAGTTGTTGGAAATGAAGATTTGAAAACACTACACCTTATAGAAGATTACAGATGAGCTATGGAACCCTTTTCCAATGCTGCCAAAGGGGGAAGGAATCTATGTGAAAATCCCTACTATTTTGGGGAGATTTGTGTTCAGGATATTGAGGAGATTGTATTGAGAGAGAATACTTTTGGGTTGATGGATTTTCCCATATGTTTGCATCAATGCCAAAGGGGGAAATTGTTGGATGATATCAGTTTTGGGTACTGATCATGTTGTTGATATTCATATTTTTTCATTGATGTCAACATATGTTTCTGTGGAGAAAATAGACTGGTTACTTGACTGGAAGAAGTGTACAGACACTATACAGATGTTTCAAAATTATCAAAGTTGGTTATATGAAGAAGGATGTGTGATGACCTTATTCTAAAGGTTTCTTGAATTTATTTTACATATTGAGGATGTTACAGTTGTTTTGGTGAATACTGGTTTCTAGACTATAACTTTGATGCTTGACATAGTAGGTCTCTGTGTTTCGGGTATATCTTCCTGGCAAAGATATTTATGGTGAAGGGAGCTTACTAGAGGACAGAAGACATATTTTGGAATATTGGGTTAATTTTGATTTTCATGTGATTTCAGGTGATGTCATTTGTGGTGTGTATTCTGGAGGAGACCTATTTGGTGGCTGAATTCAGACATGTAGCATGTAATATGAATTGTGAGTGTGGATTGCAGATCTGGAAGCATAACTGATGGATTGTAAATGATGTTTACTTTTTATAGGTACCATGTGTATCTTAGCAAGGGGTTATATAATTATTTGTATATTGGAAAGCCTTAATTGGCCGACCTAATTAATTATTTGTGTATTAGGAAAGCTTAATTGGTCAACCTAATGAATTATTGTAAAAGGGTATATATGGGAGATCTTTTCTTTTGGAAAGATGTGGAAGAGAATGTAAAGTAAGAGAAGTGAAAGTTGCGAGGTTTTTTTTACTGTTGGATGTAGAGAAGAGTATGTGATAAGAGTACTTCATTGGAACTAACCAAGCAAAGATAGTTTCTATTAGACAGTTTGCTGGATTGTATATTTTCTATATACACTTGTTTAGATTGTGTTTCCTCGACAACAAGTATTGTGTTATTGTGTTGGCATTTACTGTGTTATCATTTTCATTAAGGTTTTGGTTTATAAAGTTTAAAGTTTAATATTCTATATCACAACTCAATCACCCCCCCCCCCTCTCAGTTTCCTTGTGGATTGTTATTCCTAACACCTTTCAACTGCCACTCCACAAGCGACCCTAAGTTGCAAAAACTTCTCCACCTAGCTCTAATACCATTTGATGCAATCAAGGATGGAGGAATCCCAAAGAGGTTAGTCTGATCATTGTAGCCAACACACACAGTGGAAAATAACAAGAAAAACAAGCCAAGAATGGTAAAATGAGAGATCAGCCTTCAATTATGATCGGTGAAGCAATTACAATAGACCTACAACATGTAGTTTCACATGCTAGACATACATGCCTGATTAGATCAGAAATATCTTGCAAACCCTAGCCAAGATATGGTAGATCTTCTAATGAGAACTCTTTTATCTCATAGGAACAATTCCATAAGCTTAAATAGAAAATACAATCATCAGTCGGCCTAGAAAAGATTACACTTTCCAAGAATAATAAAATGTGCTACAAAAATTAGGTCAGGACCAAAAAAAACTAGATCAGCCTCCAATAAAGACAATAAGAGATGTGATCATACAAATAAGTCAACCTCAAACATAATACTAAGTTGTCATGATCGCACTTGGAAAACCCTACCGGAAGATCGGGAAATGATCAAAAACCCAACCACTAATCAGAAACATGAAGAATAGTATAGTCCTACAAAGAAACTACAAAAACTCTCACGTGAAGAATCCAAATGAGGTGCAATCATAGAAAATTATCCAACATGAAGCTACAAGCACATCCATGACCACAATCAAAAATAAAAAGTACAGATCTATCACCAACAGAAACACCAAACTAAAAGAAAACAGACTAACAATTGAAATCAAACAAACTAATGACTGAAAGAAAATGTTTTTGGTGATACAATATCACCATGATCCCAAGATGCTCCTACATCAGAATGTACCACCACTTGTATTAATCTTTTCATCAACATCACCTTCTCAATCAGCATATGTATATTGTTAGAAATTAATCTTTACTTGCATTATGTAAGTAGGAGATTCCTATGGAATCCCTACACCTATTTTGTCCTCTTGAGAGGATAATTCATTCTATGTATCTTTTATTATCCCTTGGTTGTATTATTTAATTGGGATAAACCAAGGTATCCCTTAGATTCCTCCTTAAGAGGAAATAACACAAGTGGCACACACTTTATGAAATGTGGCATACATAGATATGGGAGTTACCATGCAACTCCTTTCACACATCTCTATTAAAGAGATGTCTCTTCTTCTCTCCTTAGAAGAATGAGGTTTCTTCCTCTTCTCAACTATTGTATGAGAAATTCGCTCTCTCTCTCTCTTCTTAGGCTTTTCATGCCTCATTCATAATGTCACAAGGGGTTTTCTTTGCTTTCCCCTTTCAAATATCTTGTCTCACGGTGTTGGATCTTGAAGTTTTCTCTCTCCTATCTTATGGTAATATCTTTTCATGCATTAACTCGCTTAGATTCTTTCCTGGTATTGCTTATTTACATATTTCTTTTTCCATTTCTAACATGGTATCAAAGCGGTTTAATCTTTGTTTTTGAGTGTTTGCATGAAGGTGTGATTTGAAGGAGACTCTTGAGAGAGTTTTTTTTTTTTGACTAATCTGATTTGAAAAAAAATCAAATTTTTTTTGGGTTTGGCTGGTTTACCGCCAAACCTGACTTATCTATTGGTTCTTTCTTTTGTGTTGTGCAGGTTTGGAGATATCTTTTCTCTATTCTTCATCATTTTTTTTCAAATCTGAGCTCTAATATGTTTAATATTTTCATTGAATATCTTTAATCTAACTCTATTTGCAGGTTAATACTCTGTTCAATCTTTTCTCACCCTTCTTTTTTTTCAGCAGCTCTATCGCTTTTCTATATATCTGTATATCTAACATTTTTATTTGTTGCAGGAATATTCTCTTTGATATCTATGGTTTCTTTTTTCTTTTTATATCTCCATCTGTTGTTTTTATTTCATTTATCTATCTGCAACTCTTTTTTTTCAAAAACGTCTATTCTCATACACAGTCATTTTGTATTCATTTTTGTGGATATATAAGAGTGAATATAGAAAATCTGTGATCTGGGTTTTGTGCAAAACCCTCTGATTTAGCTAACACGCAAGCAGAATCCCAATTTTTGCCCTCATTTAAGAGTAACAAAAGGTTCTTTTCAAAACATTTTTTTATCATATATGTGCGTTTCTGGGTTCTTAACATTTTTAAAGTTAAATCTCTATCAACCTTTATTTATGTTTGTTTTCAGATTTCTTATATTTCTAACAGTTTGTGCAGATTAAAATTATACTGCATTCACATATATTTGTTGTTTCGTAAATCTGGTTGTTGTTTAGAGATTTCAGCGTAGTATAGTTTCTTACTTGTCATATCTCAGGCAGCATATATTTATTTCATTCTTAGCATAATTTATAGTTTATTATTTTACCTTGCGCAGGAACTATATTTATTTCTTTGCTTTTGCTGTCAACAAAATAAAAGAGTGATCATTACTTAATTTATCTAAGAGAAAATTCATTTTCTATGAGTACTCTCATCAAATTGTTCTAATTTCTAAGTAATATTTGAGCCTTTAATGTGGTAAATACACATAGAACTACATCTGCTGGTTTTGGGTTTCTTCCCATGATTTCCTCCTTCCATTTCTCTGCGCATTTATTGTCCTCTTTACTCAGACTTCTCTACGCTAGCCTTATCATCTTTGCCTTTTATGTTATTTCTCAGTGCTAATTTAACCTCCGGTTCTCTAGCTTATTTCGCATTTGATAGATTTAGGCGCAGCTGGAAGTTTATTACTTAGTGGGACGTGGCCTTCCTTCACTGATTCGAATAGCTTACTGGCTCATATTTACACAATCACTGACAGTTCTATTGGCTGACTGTCATTCATATCTTGTTGAAGGCTGAACTTTGTACTATTTGTATCAAATTTATGCAACATTGCACCTATCAACAAAATGTCAGATCAATAAACTTATTCTCTGAGCAGCTTCTTGCTCTTTACGCAGTAGAGCTATTCTCTCCTATGCCCAGCTTGCAGACTTTATCTATGCACTCCTACATTGCAATTACGGTTATCATTAAAAACTTTCAGCACATCATATTATTTTTATTTCAAAAACTTCCTACATTGCAGTTACAGTTATCATTAAAAACTTTCAGCGCATCATAACTGTGCTGTCCTTTGTGCCGAGGGACAAATCATGAAGATTGGTGTAATTTGAAAGGGATACCAGAATCATTCTAATTACAGTTTGCCCAGTTTATAAGCATCAGACTCGAAGTGCAATTACAGGTTCATGATTTGATTTGGATTAAAATTTATTGATGGCTTAACATTGCATTTTGTATAGTTTTTGTAATACAACTATTAAAGAATGAACTGTAATAATAAATATAATTATATATTCGTTCTTTCTGCACAGTTATCATTATATATTCGTTCTTTCTGCACAGTTATCATTATATATTCGTTCTTCTTTTGGTAAATACAGGTTCATGATTTGATTCTTTATAACTCTTTTAATCATTGTGGCTTACTCTTTGTTGCAAGTTATTATCCAAATCAGTTTCTTAACCCATCATTCTTTTTTTCAAATCTGCAAGCTTTGTTATTCTAACTGGTTCTGATTTTTGCAGGTCTCTTATCATTTGATTCTTATTCCTTTAAAGTTGCAGATTATATTCTTTACTTTGCAGTCCTTCATTTCACTTATTCTTCAAATATATCTGCAATATAATAATTATCTTTACATTTTATCTTATTATTGGAAATTAATTATCATTTTTGTCTCGCAGGTTTATCCTCGGATTCCTATTCTCTTTTTAGCTATTTATTCAAATTTGTTTATCATTTATATATTTAACTTGAACTGTATTCAAAATTTTCTTAATCTTTTTTTCAAATTTTGTTTAATTAATTATAATTTCAAGAAAAGTTTTATTTCTTTTTTAGGAAGTTTATTTTATCTTAAAGTTTGTTTAATTAAATTTTTTATATCTTTTCTAGTTTTAAAATTTACAAGGTTTTAATTTAATTTTTTCGTTTAATTCTTTTTATTTATATAAATTATTAGTAAAATTTTGTTACACTCAAAAAGAGTTCAAAAGGAGTTTTTGAAGTTTTTTTTATTATATATATTATTTCATTTAAATTATCAATTATCATAGAAATTTTTATATCAAAGAGGGCAATTTATGTTTTCTAGCTACATTTGTCAATGATAACTTGTTTAAGTTTGTTGAGCCACATTGTTAAGTTTGAGAAGCAAAAATATATGTGGAAAATGGTTGATCCAAAGAAAACAAAGTCATTGTTATTTTGCTAAATTATAAATAGTTCAAGTATTGTGAGTTATATAACAAAATTGTCTTTATGAGTATTATGAAAGTTTAGGTGACTCCTTGGTATAATTAGAATATAGCTTGATCATAGCTTTGTGAATGTATTTCAATGTGGTT
>MU226173.1:2118430-2154306 GCA_018584345.1 Thuja plicata
TTCATCTTGAAGATCAAGTTGCAGATTGTTGTAAATTATGGGTTTAATACCCCTTTTTGTAAAACCCCAAGTAAATATTAAAGGGGGGTGTTATAAATTAATCTTTACTTGCATTATGTAAGTAGGATATTCCTATGGAATCCCTACACCTATTTTTTCCTCTTGAGAAGATAATTCATTCTATGTATCTTTTATTATCCCTTGGTTGTATTATTTAATTGGGATAAACCAAGGTATCCCTTAGATTCCTCCTTAAGAGGAAATAACACAAGTGGCACACACTTTATGAAATGTGGCATACATAGATATGGGAGTTACCATGCAACTCCTTTCACACATCTCTATTAAAGAGATGTCTCTTCTTCTCTCCTTAGAAGAATGAGGTTTCTTCCTCTTCTCAACTATTGTATGAGCAATTCGCTCTCTCTCTCTTCTTAGGCTTTTCATGCCTCATTCATAATGTCACAAGGGGTTTTGTTTTCTTTCCCCTTTCAAATATCTTGTCTCACGGTGTTGGATCTTGAAGCTTTTTCTCTCCTATCTTATGGTAATATCTTTTCATGCATTAACTCGCTTAGATTCTTTCCTGGTATTGCTTATTTACATATTTCTTTTTCCATTTCTAACATATATGCACATAAGGTGAAATAATTATCCTTAGGATACCACATTCCAAAATCAATTGTCCCTTTTAGATATCTAAATATTATTTTTACTACTACTGCATGATTGTGTCTGGGATTAACTTTAAATATTGTAACAAGACACACTGCATTCATGATATCTGGTCTTGTATGACTTAAATATAGTAGTCCACCAACCATTGGTTTTTATCTTGACTGATTTACCTTAGGGGACTCATCATCTCTTGATATCTTTCATCTTGTCCCCATAGGTTTTGATTCATCCACCCCAAACTTTCTTAGCAATTCGCTTACATACTTAACTTGAGTCATGAAAATTCCTTTGTCAGATTAAGTAACTTGTAGGCCTAGAAAGAATTTCATTTTTCCTATCATGGACATTTAAAACTCATTATGCATCTCTAATTCGAACTCATTTCTTAACTTATCATCACCACTAAAGATAGTGTCATCAACAAAGACTTCTACAATAATAATTTTCTCATTAATAATTTTTAAATATAGATTCTATCTATAGTACCTTTTTTGATTCTGAGCTTGAGAAAATACTTATCCAATCTAGAGTACTAGGCTCTAGGGGCTTGGTTCAGTCCATACAATGATTTATTTAGTAAATACACCATATCAGAATTTTCTCAGAGTAAAACCAGTAGGCTTCTCTATGTATACCTCTTCTTTTAACTTGTCATTTAATAATGTTGACTTGACATCCATTTTATACACTTTGAAGTTCTTATGGGTTGTATAAGATATAAATAGTCTAACTACTTCCAACCTTGTTACTGGTTCAAATTTCTCTTCATAATTAATCCCTTCCATATGAGAGTAACCTTTACACATCAGCCTTGCTTTATTCATTGCAACTTATCCTTCTTCATTTATCTTATTCATGAATACTCATTTAGTACTAATAACATTCTTGTCTTTAGGTCTTGGAACAAGAATCCATGTATCATTTTTATCAATTTGTGATAACTCTTCCTTCATTGCTTCAACCCACTAATCATCTCTGGAGGCTTATATTGCATCCTTGGGTTCAGTGTGTGACATTAAGAATATATGATCATGTGCAACTCATCTTTTTGTCTAGACTCATTTGTTCCTATCACCAATAACATGTCCTTCATTGTGGTTTATTCTTACATATATTGGATTTTTCTTCCTTATCTCTATTTTTTGGGGTTCTTCTTTTGCACTTGTATAGGATTCATCTGCTACATTTTTTGTGATACTTGGATTTAAATTCTGCACTTTCTGAAGTTATGTCTAATCACTACTATCCCTTTGATGTTCATATTCACTAGTTCTTATAAAATTTTCAATACTTTCATCCACCTTGACATTTATGATTTCTATTTACTTCTTCATTCTTTTTTTGTAACATTTATATGCTCTTCTCTTGGTGGAATATCCAAGGAATGTACCTTCATCACTCCTTCCATCAAACTTTCCTAAATTATTTTCATCTCTCTTTATTTAATATTTACTACCACAAATTATGAACTACTTAACAGTAGGCACATGACCAAACCAAAGCTCATAAGGTATCTTACAAGTTCCATCTCTTATCTGCATTTGGTTAAGAGTGTATATTGTAGTGCTCACATCTTCTCTCCAAAACTTCTATGAAATATTCCTCTCCAGAATCATGGTATTATAAGTCTCTATAATTAATCTATATTTTTGTTATTCTACAACATTATGCTATGGATTCCTAGTAGTAGACAACTATCTATTGATTACATGCATCTCACAGAAAGCATTGAACTCATTTTATGTAAATTCTCCACCTCTGTCTGATCTCAACTTCTTCAATTTCAGGCTAGTCTCATTTTCCACCATTGACTTGAAGGCCTTAAAAGTACCAAAAGCTTCTAACTTATCCTTCAAGAAGGTCACCCATACCATCTTTGAATAATCATCAATCAGTAGAATAAAATATATATCTCCTTACATACTTCTAATCTTTGTAGGACCACAGAAATCAGTATGAACAAGATCAAGTGATCCATTTCAATTTTCTTTCTTAGAGTGAAAAGTAGTTTTGTTTTCTTATCTAATTGGCATTCTTTGCAAAAACTATTAGCAGGCTTCTTCATCTTAGGAAAATCTCTAACAGTAAAAGTAGAACTTATAGCAACAATATTGTCAAAGTTCACATGACACAACCTCTTATTCCATAACCAACTTTCATCTATCTGAGAAATCAAACAAATCTTTTAATGACTATTCAAAATAAATATGTTACCTCTTTTCTTAGATCTGATGGTAATTTTCCTTCCATAATTATTTAAGATGTTGCACATGTCATTTTTGAAATTTAAACCATAGTCAACCTTTATCCATTCGATGACCAACACTGAGAAGATTAGGTTTCAAACCTTCTACATACAATACATCAGTAGTGTTTATTTTTCCATCAAAAGCATTAGAACCTCTACCTTTGATCTTACCTCCAAAATTTTCACCCCATTTCACTTTTCCGCCATCATACTTCTCATATCTTATGAATTTTCTCTTTTCACCAGTCATGTGATGAGAGAATACACTATCAATCACCCACTTATCTTCTTTGACAACTTGAGTGGCCAAACCTTTCTCTTCAACAACATCATTAGTGGAAATAGAAGACAAGGAATCTTTAGATCTAGAATCATCTTCTTTAATATTAACTAGATAACTAGCATACTTAAGACTATCAGACTTATCACTTTCTTCCTTGATAGAAATGAAATTAAATTTATCATCATCCTTCTCAACTTCACTAGATTCATCATTAGTAATTCCTTCATCATATAGAGAATACTAACATCTTCTTTCTCTAGGATTATACTCATACCTATACTTAGTAAATCTAGTAGGACACCTAGATGCATTATATCTTACCCTAGAACATGAAAAACATTTGAAAGGCAATTTTCCTTTGTACTTTCTTGCAACAAGGGCTCTTTCTCTGTAAGACATCCTTTTTGCAAACTTGGCTTCAATTTCTTCAAGCTCTCTATCTTCCTCTTATATTTCCTTCAACTCTTGTTCCCATCTTGACAACTTCCTTCCAAGTTTATCCGTCGGATCTGATCCCTGCATGCTCCTTCCAATCATAGTGGCTTTGAAGGTTGTCTCAATATTGGGTAGTGTGCCACTTAATGAACTCAACTCAAACGTTGCAAGCTTCCCAACTAGATTTTCTCTTGTCACATTATTCACTTTACTTATTTCTTCAATAGCTGGAACCTTGTTGTCATAGGAAGGAGTTAAAGATCTTAGGACTTTAGAAACAATCTCATCCTCATCAATTTTTCACCCAACACATCTAATATTACACACTATCTCATTTACCTTCAGCATGTAAGAGGAGATATTCTCATCCCCACTAATATTCATGGATTCGTACTTTCCTTTCAAGCTCTACAACTTTTTCATCTTCACTGATGTGTATCCTTCATAAATAATCTCAAAATTTGGCCATATCAGATTAGTTATCTCCAATTCCATGTCATTATTCATCTCTATATCTTTCAATGCACTTAGTAAAGCTTCCTTGGCCCTAATTTTTTCTTTGGCATTAGTGATCTCATTAAGAGTTATAGGATTCTGAGGAGGGATATATGAATTCTTTGTAATCCTCCAATAGTCTTTATTAATACATATGATATGTACAATCATTCAGTTCTTCCACAATGCATATTTGGTTCTATCAAACCTTGGACTATCTTTCTTATATGCTTCAATCTTTGGATATCCCTAAAGTTGTTAGGCTTCCTTCAAGGGACTAGCTCTGATACCAATTTTTAGAAATAGGAAGCAAGAAACTGAGGGGGGGTGAATCATTTTCTACCAAAATACTTAAAATTTAATACCCTTAAACCCTTCAAGCATAAAAACCCTTGATCACATAAACTATTATTACTGATTTGCAAAAATTAAAGAATGCAAACACAAATGAAGAAACATCAACACCACATAGCATAAATATTTTTATTGTGGAAACCCAAACTAGGGAGAAAACCACGATGGGGCTGATACCCACAATAATATTGATACCTTCATAGAAGTATAGCTTATTTTAATATCAGGAATGCACATGCATTCAGGAACACTTCCTAAAGTTCACTACTCAATTTGAATTGGGCACTCACCCTAACAAAGTCACACTTACTTACAATTACAATTCAAAGTCGCATTGACTTACAAACACTTTTTCAAACTCCAATATAATAATTCATGAGTTGTATAGTAGCATCTCACTATGCCTCAATCAATTCCTTTTCAGTATAGTCAAATCCCTCGATGAAATTATTTCTGCCACATCACAAACAAGAAATTCCTCCTTTAGTAGATATTCAAAAATTCTTCACTAGCATACACTTGCTTTTGCAATCTTAAAAACATTGGCGCATACACACGACACATCAATCAAACCTAAATTCAACATATTTATCAAGAACTAGGTCAGTAAAAACCTAACCCCTAGTCATCCTTTTCTCAGCACCAAAATCAACTATTAGGATCTCTACACACTTACCAAACATCCCTTAGATTCATTAGTAACATCTTCATATCATGATCATAACCCTAAAATATTTTACCCATCTCTTATAAACCGTTTTATAATCCTTCCTTAACATGTTGGCTAAGATCAGAAAAACATAACTTAGATTCATTGAACTTGGTTACCTTGATCAATGTAAATTTCCAACTCATTCGAAACATAATCCTAAGGCATCATTAAGCTCAAACAAACAAATAAATCCATTACACCCATCGAATGTACCAGCTTCTTATGATAAACATTCAAGAACATTGTCATCCTCCACTAAAATACTTGTAAATTCCTTGTGGATCATTAGAATAACAAACCCTTTGAATGGTAGACACATTGCTATGTCCTTAACACATTCCCATTTGTGCAACTAAATCTATCATCTATAAAACTTGTGCGAAAGTATTCTCTACAACTCTATAAATTTGTAACATTGTCAATCACCAAAATAACCAATCTTCATTTGTGATATCATAGTTTGATCAAATCATCATGTCAAAAACTCAAACTTAACATGAAGTATGTAGAAAAACTATAAAAAATCCCGTTAGGTGTGTGACTCCTCATCCTCAGTAACATTTTGTCTCCATTCACCTGAACATCTTGTGTTACTAACAAAACTGCATATCTCTCAACCAAACTTCTTAACATACATCAAAGCCATCTGATCTTCACACTAAACATCCAAGCAACATAGTATACATCAAAAAAATGATAGTAGACATGTTGACATAAAAAAAAACACATCACTTTCCAACAATCTACCCCACACAAATAGAAGATAAGAATATTAAAAAACCAAAAGAGATTATCACTACAAATAGAACCCATCCCATTCATCATGTTTTTTTTTGTTATTGATCAGTTTGCCAAATTATCAGCCATATTATTGGCTTATCTGTAGCAATCAAACACCTTAAAGTTATCAAAAACTTTAAGTAATAAACGGGCTTGTTTTAAGAAGTAATTTATATGCTAGTTTGGATTAGAAATAAGAGAGAGGGCCCTAATGACCACCATTGAATTTCCTTCAATAAATATGTTTCTAAATCCACATTTAGTTACCAATGAAAGTCCCAATATGAGTGATGAGATCTCAGAAAAATTGTTTGAGGCATGAGGAATGAACTTACAGGCATCTTTGATGGTCTTACCCTTGGAGTCTCTGAGAATGGCCCCTGCTCCAAAGATACCTAGATTTCCCTTAGATGAACCATGAAAATTCATTTTGATCCTATTTTTCGGAGGAGGAAACTAGAAGACCTTTGATCTGTCTACTTTATAACATGAAGAAAGACTCCTCGGTGTAGGAAGGGGCTTAAGTAAATGCCAATATTTGAGAATATCCTAATCCCAGAGGAGAAGACTCTATTGGATTTTGGAACTTTATGCAAAAATTTCATTGGTTATTTAGAGATAGAGTTCTTGATTTCAAAAAGTATCAGAGAAAGCTTTATTTTTTATCCTTGAATTTTTCATTGTTTCTTTCCAACAATAAGTTCCATACAATGATGGATGGGGTGGTCTTTCGTAGCCAAGAAAATATTGAGGAACAATGAAGAATAGGCCAAGATTGAAAGTGATTAAGGAGATTTTTGTGAAAAGGACCTTCCCAAAGCAATTTCTTTTGAAATCATGACCATATAAAATTTGCAAAATTGTATTGAAGTAAGAGGTGTTTGTTAGTTTCAAAGACTTTATTACATAGCACACATTTAAAGAGGGGTAATTATTAATATGTCCAACCTCAGGCCTATTAAACTTTTATCTTTAATTTCCAACCACGCAAAGGCCCTAGCTTTAGGAAGATACTCTACATCCCCGCATAAATAATTTGGCCAAATAGAAGGAGAAAGAGTCTGTTGTTGCAGAGTTTTATAGCCCTCCTTTACTGAATATTGCTCTGATAGACACTTTGGATCCCATCATTGATTTATAATATAGCTTTGAAATAATATTGACATTTTTATTAATTTATCTATAATAATGCTCTCCTTGAGATTCGTGACAAGGGACTAACCGCCTCATGTGGATTCTATAAGTCTAGTGGTTGTATTGGGCATTGAAATGTCAATCTTTTGGTGCAATGGAAACCCCAGTTGTAACAAGTGGTATCACATCTTGGTCACAGGTTTGAATCCCCTCGAGTAACACTCAAGGGGAGATTATTGTAAAAATGCTCAGCGCTCCCCTCAGGATTCGTGACAAGGGACTAACCACTTCTTGTGGATTCTATAAGTCAAGTAATTGTACCAGGCATTGAAAGGAGATCTTTTGGTACAATAACAACCACACTTGTAACAACATCTATCCTATTTTAATTTAAATAATCTCTAATATGAAAGTCTTAATTTTCCAACCTATTCAAGTTGCCCATTTGTATTATTTTTTTGTTCCCCCTTTTTGAAGTATCTATATAAGTATTGATTTTTTTAAGGAATTTTAAAAATGTTATTTTTAGGAAGATTTACTATAATTTTGGTTAAACAATTGGGATTAAAAATACATGAGATATAGGTATACATGTCTTTTGATTTCATAACATTGTATTTTTATAACATATTGTTATTATGTTTAATTTGATTTCTTTCATGTATACATTTATTATTGGAAAAATGTTAATAGTTCTTTGTAAATGTTATGAAATGATGGATTTAAAGATTACAATTTTAATGTATTTAATATTTTTATAGATTTGTATCAAGATGATAGACATGTCTTTATAATTGTTGTGGTTAAAAAAAATATTATTATTAAGATATTTTAATGATGGAACTAATTAGTATCTTTTAGTGGATATATATATATATATATATATATATATATATATATATATATATTCCATTGTTCTTCCAAACTTTTAAAAGAGGAAAATTCCCTAGTCAAATTGTTGGTCCATTAAACTTTTCCTTATATTTTTAGGTTATTAAAGATGGCTTGTTAAGATTTATTCTAGTGTTTCTAAATCTTCAAGGATCATGTTAGCTACTTTCAATTCTAATTTTATTAATTTCCTCTCAATTTCAATAATCATGCCTCTTTAAATAAGAATAAGGTTAGTTTTCTATATAATTAGCTAAAATCATTTTTTTGCAAGGTTGAAAAGAGGTTGAAGAGACTATTATTAGATGTTATTTCAAATGAGAAGTTTGTGCTTTTGAAAAGAAGAAAGATTAATGAGGTGATTGGTAAATTGTAAGATGAAATTTATAAGAGAAAAGTGAAATATCTATCTTCAATAGTTATCAATTTGGACTTGTGTAGATCTTATTATATGGTAAGCTAATTGTATCTAAGGACGATGTTTATAAAGCTAAAGTTATTTTTATAATTTTCAATTGGATAATGATTATGCATTTTTTGTTTCTTTTATTTTTCTTATAAATGAGTCAACTTAAGAATTTTTAGACTTGACAAAGCACTAGAGAAAGGGTGCTCTCTATCCACTTTGTTATGATTTAATCAAGAATATCATTGCAATTAAACTTTTGGGAAGTAAAATTAAAAGAGATATTTTCTTATCTTTGTTGGGAGATTGTTGGATATTGTGCATATATGTGCTGAAATTGATGGTTTTTCCTTGATGTCAACATATTTCTACTATTGATCACAGTGTTCTTGTGTCTTCCTGAGATGTTGAGTGAGAATATTACTTTAGTACGCATATTGTATTGAATATCAGATATTGTGAATGTACAAATGGTTTCATTTATGTTTGTAGTTGATCTATATCAACTTACAAAGGTTTGTATTATGATTTGAGTGATCTATGAAGGATTTATCAGAGACTAGTATTTTAGTTGTTTAGGAAGAGATAGTGTTGTAGTTATTGGATCAGTGTGGATCAGTTATGCAATATTATGGGTTGATAATCTGATGGTGAGTTCAGAACATGCATGTGTATCCTCAAATTGAGTAGCTCTTTGTTTAGATCTTGGAAATATATTTTTCTTTAATGATATAGGTTGTTGTTTAGTGTTCCTGGTGAACAGTGTGGAGGCAGTGATGAATTTTGAGACAAAGTTGTTCTTTTTGATGTCATGGAATTTCACGTTGTTTGCTTATATTTCTAGAGCATGTCTTATTTGTGTTGTTAGATTGCATTGGGTTATGTGATCAGATTTGGTGTTTTTCATGTGGTTTTTTGTTGTTCTTATTGCTATTAGTTGACTTGATGATGTAGTGTGTTGCAAAGGATCGTGGTATAATTTATGGATCTGGAGCATGTTTGAGGATATTGATATTGATTATTTCTATATCTTATCTGACATTCAATTGATCACATTGTGTATTGAGTTGTAATGAATTAATATTTTGTAATTAGGTCCTTGGTCGACCTAGTTGGAATAAAGTTGATGTAACATATAAAAGATGTAATAATTTTAGAATGTCAATAAGTGTGAATGGTATGGAAGAGTAAATTTGAAGAGATATGAGTGGAATCTACAATTGAGGCAGAGATTTTATGTGCTTCATTGGAACTGTATTGACATAATCAGATATGCTATCTACCAGTTCGTGAGTTATGGATTTTTGTCCATTATGAATTGTAATCAGAGATTGTTGTAAGGTAGTGATCCTTCTTTGCTTTGAATCCCTTGTTGTATTTGAGCAGTGACCTCTAGGAAGTGTGCATGAAAGCATGTGCATTCCCCTTTGTAATACTCCTAATAGGGTATAGTTATTTTAATAGAGTACATTCATCTTGTGCATTTGATCCTCACTGTGTATTTTCCATTAACCGAGTTCCCACATAAAAAATACTAGTATTATGTGTTGATTAATATGTTGTGATATTGCATTCATATTTATCATTCAGATCTGAGAATTAAGTTCATAAGTTGGTTATGATTTGAAGTTTTGTGTCACAACTGATTCACCCCCTCCCCCTCTCAGTTGTGTGTGCTTCCTTAATTTTAACAATTGGTATCAGAGCTAAGTCCTCTTTTTGAAGCTTGACCGCTTGAGGATATCCTGATGGCATCCTTTAAGAAGGAAAGTCTGAGATTTGAAGTACTAATTATTCTATACATAATGGTCAAATAATTACACACTTGAGATGCATTGGTCAAGAGTATTGGGAGGTCGCAAATAATTCTTACACTCCTCATGCTGATCTTTCTATTGTGACTCCTAATGAGAAGAAACAATCTGTATACAATGTAAGAGAAAGAGAAGCCTTGTTGAGAGTCTTATTAGATGCAGAATATATAAATGTTATGGAATTGGAGACTGTACATTAGATATGGATAAAATAAGAGACATTACATGAATGATATGCATGTGTGAAACAAGCCAATTTGCAAATATTGAAAGGTAAATATGAAGCATTGATGATGAGAAAATATGAGAACTTTACTTCCTATGTGTAGAAGGTGACCGAACTTGTTTGTGAAATCAGATGCGTTGTAGAATATTGGATCAAGATGAAATTGTTTATAAGATCCTAATATCCTTGCCTCATTCTTACAATAAATAAATTGTTTCTATTGAAGAAATCAGAACTATGGCACCGGTAACAAGAGATACATTGATAGGTAGGATTTCTATTAAGGAAAAAGCAGGTTTTGAAGGGGGGCCGATGTTAAATTTGTTTGTATTTTGGAAGTAGAATAATTCTTGAGAGTAGATGATTTCTTCAATGGCTAGTTGGATTTCTTCAAATCTTTCTCCTTAGCTTTCACTTTGTTGATAGTTTTTCTTGATGATAGTTAGATAAAATGAGAGGAGAAAGCTTCCTTATATACAAATCTAGGGCACAATCTTCTAGAGAGGCCTACATAGGAGAACTAAATTCCCATTAGACCTATACCCCTAGAAGAGGACCTATGTTAAATATAATTTAAGAATCATTGCTTCAAAGACCGAAACAGCCAACCTAGAAGCGGGAATTAAATTTTTTTGAAGCCCGAGATCCAGAAACCCTAGAAATCTAGAATTTGAACCCTAGGTCAAAAAAAGGTCGATTCTGACCTAGGTCAAGGTTTAGGTCAACCTTGACCTAGGTCAAGGTTGAGGTTGACCTTGACCTAGATCAAGGTTGAGGTTGACCTTGACCCAAAAAGGTCGACCTTGACCCTAAGGCCAAAATCCCAGTTTGTAGTTTAGGATGCTAGCAACAGGCTGGACAAAGTGGGAAATGGGGCAGAATAGGGGAGAAATCTAGATACAAGTTAGAGACCCATTCAAGGAACTTGAAATAACCCCAAACCACTTACTCAGAAGGCTAAACCAGTCTACAATGGAAGTGCTTCCATTTTTCGACTATATATTTAGCCCCCACTTTAGCAAGAGTGTGGACTCGACGCAAACTCTTGGTAAAGGAGATCATAAAGAACAGATAATATTATTGAAATCAAAAGGGACAAAGGAATCCTCAAGCCCCCAAGAACTTAAGTCTTTATCAACCCTAAGATCATGATAAGAGAGACGTCACTGGTCAAAGAGAAAAATAGAGAGTGTGTGATTAGCTCGCCTAGTAAGATGTGTGTATCTCATTGTGAATCACAAAAAGGATAGGATGGCCCACCAAGAAAGCACTTGATAGTCACCCCATAAAGTTGTGCACCTTTTGGCAGCTTTGTGCATGTATGTAGTGCGTCTTCTAATGGCTTTTATGAAGTACCCATGGATCCATATCTTCATATCACCATGGAATACATTTGTAAAATGTGTCTCTTTAGGATTTAGCAACTTATGTGCATTACCTTCTGAAGATTTAGCATATTGAATTGTAATTGAATACGTATCTCTTTAGGATTTGGAAACTTATGTGAATTACCTTCAGAGGGTTTAGCATGCTGCAAAACAAAAGGTTAGAACAAAAATGCAATAATATAGAATGAGGGAGGCTGTATATATGCCCCCTCCTTAAGATGGAAAAGTACATACTATTTTGACATGTTAAGGAAAGAAAAGAACAAGGATAAAGCCTTCTTCAACATCAAGAAAACATCTATAGACAACACCCAATCCAAGCCAAGGTCACAACTCCTATCAGACCATGGAATGGACGAATGCAAAGAGATATCATGCAAGAAGCAAAAATGTAACCCTTGTGAGGGATAACACATGATCCAGTTTCCAAGGTGAGAGATTTATCAACCATGGAAACCCAATGTCAAAAAAAGAAATAGGTTATGATCAAGGACATAGATCCTCAATGCAAACCAAAATTTTCATGTATGTTGGATATCACATAATAGATAGATACTGCTTAACCAAGGTAAAAGTGAATCCCGGAAAGACAAAAAAGAAGGAGATGGCATCCTTGCCCCCCAAGCGTAGGAACAAGGATGAAAGGGGATCTATTATATCGCTCACAACACTATGCAAGACAACGGTCCCCCAAGGATTAGGCTAACATTGTTTACATAATGTGGAGTTCCATAATAGGAACATAAATGTTACTTAGAGAAAATAGGATTGAAATATAACTCATTGCCGCATGATATATAAATAACTTTACTATCAATGAGCTGCCTAATCTTATAATGTAAAGCTTGAAATTCATTAGTAGAGTGATCATGAAATCTATGATAAAAACAAAAAGGAAGAGTTTTCAAGTATGGACTATGTTTATTTTTGTGTTTAGGTCTAGTAATCATCTTAGCACGAAGGAGATTAAGCAAAAGAACTTCTTGGTCAAATTCCTTCATATGATCATCATGTTTTGAAGTGTTATTTGAGATGTTGTTATTGATGTGTCATTGAGGATTAAATCCCAATCCATAAGAATGCTCATGCCCCCCATTATATAAGGGAATTTTAATTCCGTGTTTATGCTTACCACATCCTTGACCATGGAATCCTTGTTTAACTAGTAAATGATAACCAGAACCATAACGAGAAGCCATATCAGAAGGATTCAATGGAACTTCAATAGTCAATAAGTCATTACTAGTAGGTTTGACAGATTCATACTGGGTAGAAGCAACGGCAAATTTATTATGGAGGGAATGAGAAGTATAATAAAAGACTCATTTTTCAAACTCTCTTTGTTGCTTCATAAAATCAAGATCAGAAACCTTATACTCTCCAATAATGGTAGGATTAAAATCCAAGGTTCCCCAATCATCTCCAGGAAGAGCATTAGAGGAAGAATGATTACTATTAGGAATAGGAGTATTGTGGGTTTGAATATTCAAACAAGGATTTGGCACATCATCCGCATGAAGTGTATATATCATGTTGGCGTGAATAAAATTGACTTTATGGTGAAGGGTGGAAGGAACAACATGCATCTCATGCAACCAAGGTCTACCCAAAAGGAGGTTATAATTAAGGGGTCCAGGAATAACATGAATAGGAGTATTTAGGATGACTGGACCTACTTTGATAGGTAAGGTAATGATCCACGAATAGGGATATTATCTGGTTGAATAGTTGAAAGATCAGCTTTAATCACTTTGAGCATGTCCATGCTACAATATTAAGCCCATATCCATTATCAATCAAGGTCCTACGAATGATACTCTTATTGATAGTAACAGCAACCATAAGGGATTCATATTGATTCTTTATTTCTTTAGAAGGTAAATCCTTTTGAGTAAATACAATGTCAGGAGGACCCAGTGTAACATGCATGCACTGTAAGAAGGCATTGATGTTCTCTTGATTAGAAGGTGGAGTGGGAAGAGTTTCTAGATCTTTTTTCAAGGCTTCATGGTAGGTAGGCAAAGTTTTAAGAATCTCCCATAAAGAAATATTGGCAGGGGTATTGCACAATTGGTTTATCATATCACACTCCATGATAGGAAGATGGGGTGGAAGAGGAATAATGGGTTGAGAAGGTGGTAAAGAAGTAGGAACCACTGGATTAGGTTGAGGGTTATTCCTTGTATGATAGTAATGAGCTATGAAATCTTGATCATTGATAGATTCTAAAGATTCCATAGGTTTACCTTTGATAGTAATGCGAGGACAACCTTTGAGAGTCAACAAGGGTTTTGGATAAACCATGTTAGTTGTCTCAACACTACAAATAGATTCACAAGAAGGAAGCAAAGAAGACATCCTAGGAGGAGATGAGGTAGGATATTGATTCTCCATAAGATCATCACTAAGAGTGAGAGCATTAAGGGAATTCATATCATTCTCCGCTAATACCTCATCACGAGAAGGAATACCAAATGGAGGTAAAGAATCTATAATGTTTTCTTCTTTCTCGAAAATGTCTACATAAGATGAGTGTGTTTTATAAAAAGAGTCACCATCATGTATGAATATGTCATCTATTAATAAATCACCCTCTTATATCAAAGCATCTTCACGAGAAGGGGATAAATCAATGTATTTATCCAAGGATTCATCCCAAATAGGAGGATCATCCACAATGGCTTCATGAGGAAGAGATTAATCAATATCCAAATCCAAAGGTTCATCCCAAATAGGAGGATTACCATTCCTATCAATAAATCACATTGTAGGAGCACCATAAATCACTAAAGCTTGATTCCTAATGGGGAAAGAAGTTAAATTATTTTCTAAAGTAGGATCATAGAAAAGACATATATTAGGAGAAGAATTAACATCAATCCTCAACTCATCTCCATAAAGAGAAATATGATGGAGAGAAAGATTAAAGTTACCTTCTTTCTCTAATATATCCTTACAAGGTAATACAAGATAGGACAAAGCAACATCGCACATACTAAATAAAGTCTTTCTAGGTGTAACATCATTCAATGGTAAGGTAAGAGGAGGATTTTGTTTAATCCCAAAAGTTATAGTAAAATGTTTGGAAAATACTTGAAATAACTTGTGCAACATGATAATGAATAAAGAAATGCATATAAAATAGGTCCAAATATATTCAAATGAAATCTATAAGCATGAAAAATGTAAATGTTTTTGTATTTATAAAGAAACGTTGTGATTGTTTTTAATTTTTGATATATAAGTGCAAGAACATAAAAGAAAACTACTTTTAATTGTATGTAAGATCTAACACAAGATGCAAATCTAACACCAAAAAGAAAGATTTTTCTATCACGGGTTCACCAAAATGTATAGGAGAAAATATGGATAGGGTTTAGAACAATGGATATTTTCTCATAGAAGTGTCCCTATGCACATATTATCCACCTACATTTAATTGTAATTGATAAGGGGTATAAATCTGGAAATGATTACAAAGGAAAATAGAATAAAATACTTACCTATGAAAAAACATCTGCTGAAAACCCTATCAGACGGTCTCAGAAACTATTGATTTTCACGGTTCTCAACTGAAACTGCGAGATCTACAAAACCTAGAAATTATTCTTCATTCTGACACTGTTCCGATTTGTACCCTCAAGTCAATGTTGACCTTGACCCAGAATTTTTGATTGCGACCTAGGACAGAATCGACCTTTGATTCTAACCCTGAACAAAATGTTGACATTGACCCTGAAATGTCACCCTTGACCCCAAAATGTCAACCTTGACCTGCCCAACTCTAACGAAAAATCTATTTGTGGATCCCAAAAAAAATTTGAAAAGGGTATCCAGATCTGCACTTTAATTTGTTGTCCCAAACCTATACCTGCAAGAAAAATGGTTTTTTTGTTGAGGGGGAGGGATTTGCCTTAGTCAAACCCCATTTTTGGAATTAACCTTATAATCAAATTGAAATTGCATACGTAAACACAGTAAATAAACAAATTCACCTTGCTTGTATAGAAGCCCTTGTGGTGGATTCAAATTTGTGGATCCACAAGTATGTATGCACCAAATGGATGTAGAATGTAGAATGTAGGATGTCTCAAATAAATTTCTTTTGGATCTTCAACACCAATCTTGAATGGTTCTTGGAAGATGAAGAGGCTTGCATGGATGTGAATGGAGAAATATTCAACAAGAGGTCTCCATAGAGCTTGAATCCTTAAATGGCTACCAATGGATCTCCTTGATGAATTGAATGATTAAATGCTTGAGTGCTTGAATTCTTGAGTAGATTGCTTAAATGGCTACTTGGCTTGCTTCAAATCTTGCTCCTTAGCTTTTACTTAGTTGATGGTTTTGTTTGATGATGGTTAGATAAAATGAGAGGAGAAAGCTTCCTTATATACAAATCTAGGGCACAATCTTATAGAGAGGCCTACATAAGAGAATTAAATTCTCATTAGACCTATACCCCTAGAAGAGGACCTATATTAAATATAATTTAAGAATCATTGCAAAACAGTTGACCCGGAAGTAGGAAATAAACTTTTCTAAAAGCCTGAGATCCAGAAACCCTGGAAATTTGGAATTTGAACCCTAGGTCAAAAAAAGGTCGATTCTGACCTAGGTCAAGTTTGAGGTCAACCTTGACCCAAAAAGGTTGACCTTGACCCTAAGGCCAAAATCCCAGTTTGTAGTTTAGAATGCTAGAAACGGGCTAGAAAAGGTGGGAAATGGGGCAGAATAGGGGAAAAATCCAGATCCAAGTCAAAGACCCATTCAAGGCGCTTTACATGACCCCAAACAACTTACTCGAAAGGCTAAACCAATCTAGAATGGAAGTGCTTTCATTTTCTGACTATACAAATGATAAGATCAAATTTAATACAAAGCTGTGATGATCTGGATGTTGATAAGATTTAAAGGAAGTTTGTTAAAAGATCTATGAGCTAGTAAATTCAATGAGAATATCTAAAGAGAAGATTAGGTGGTTAAACCTGATTATTAGAGTTCCAAGAAAAATTACAAGTTACGAGGTAAAAGTTAATAGGTTTATAGAGTTAAGATTCATGAAGAAGATGACCGAACGACTGAGCGCAAAAGATGGAAAACCTAAGCAAGGAGATTAAGAGTAAAAAGTTTATTTGTATAAAGGATGAGAAATAAACATAGATTATGATGCTAGTGAGTTGAATTAAGAAGCTTAAGAATCTTAAGAACAGAGGTTACCGAGCAGAATAGAGAAGCGGAAAGAGAAAAATCTACAATCTAAAGAAGAGACAAATGGAGTATGTGATGCCAGTATTCATGTGAGCATAAAATATCTGAACCAAGAAAAAAGTAGTTGCTATATTTATAGATCAAAGTTTTACTATTGCTTATTAGCATTTGTAACAGATAAAATCTATTAACCGAGTGGATTTAATAGTCGTCTTTGTAAATCCTAGACATAGGTGACATTCCAAAAGAGTGTTTAAAGTCCTGTATTAATGTCACTCCTAACAGGGTGAAGATCTTAACCGATCTGATGTAAATCCCTAAATAGGGTCACATCTAGCAAATGTGTTTGTAATCTTTAACAAGATAAGTTCTTGACTGAGCGTACTTCAGAAAGGTACATTTTTATTGTGGGTCATAATTCCCACAGAGTTTTTTCCCATATTGGGTTTCCTCGTTAAATTTGGTGTTAACTAGGTTTGAATGATTGATTTTCATATTATGATATATATGGTTGTTTAAGTTATTAAGTTATTTGGTGAATCGGTTATTATTGTATTCAGTTCTACTGAGCGAATCAGTGAGCTAAGTTTTAAGTATCTAAGTTTGATTTTGTCTGATTCAACCCCCCCTGTGGGACCGACATTACTTAATATAATTGATTTTATTTAATTGATTCATTAAATTAATACAATGCTAGTTAGTATACATCACTCATTCTCTTAATCGGTTTATATGATCAAAGTAGATTAATACATGATTAGTTTATATAATTAATTTTCATAATCAGTATGATTAATAATTACATATAATACAAATCCAAATTATGTATATATGTGCCTATATATATATATATATAAAGAACACTCTATGTGTGTGTGTATATATGTATATATGTATGTATATATATGTACATATATATATAATTATATCTTCCTAATTATTAATCATGTTGACTATGATCAGCAATAGAGATCAGTCATGTATATGATTTCATCAATAGGATTACTCTAACCAAATCTACAAATCATTAACACTCCCTCTTAGCTAGGGAGGATGATCACAAAGTATGCACAGAAGAACCACTCAAGGAGTGGTAGAGATATAATCTTATGATATTAGGAGCAATGATCTACAAATATCAACACTTATGACATTCCCCAAAGGCTCACAATATCCAATATGGTATGTGCACAAGAATCAACCATATGATGTCTACCATATGGATATAAGTTTTATGGAATACCCAAGGATATTAAAACACTTAATATCCACCATGACATATCTCAGAAATACAACTAATAGATATCAATCTCCATGATACCCATTACCTAGTTGATATTGTTTTAAGAGATATGAACTATCATGACATGTTCACAGATATCAACCATATGATAACTATCATGATAGATAGTAAATTTATTATAAATTAGTCACTTTCCAATAAATACCAAAATAATACAAGTGATTATCATTCAAAATTTGTCACTTCTTAATGATGCACATAGGGGCCCATAAAGTCACGAAATGAAAAAAAAGAGTTTATATTAAACATCTTTAAAATATATTAGTACAATAATAATGTTGAGACTCAATCTCAGAATTTATATTTCAATCATACCAAGCTTACCTCTGAAGTGTTCTACCTTTGTTTTGGTTAGAATGTTTGTTTTTTGATCTTCAATACTAATATACCTCAACTAGATTACCTTTCTCTCCACCATGTCTCTAACATAGTGATAAGGTATTTCAATATGTTTGGAACTGTCATAAAATACTGAATTTACTGAAATATTTATACAACTCTGGTTGTCATAGTGGATGATGGTAGGATCTAAGGATTGTCCAAATAATCCTACAATTATTTTTATCAACAATAATACTTCTCGTGCTCCCCTAGATCCTACAATGTACTTTGCTTCTGTGGAACTCTAAGAAAATGAAGATTGCTTCCTGCTAAACTAGGACATCATAGATGATCCTAAATAAAAGTAGCATCGTGATGTGCTTTTATGATCCACCACACTTCCATCCCAATATAACTCTGTATATCCATGTAATTTTAGATCTATATCCTCATACTTTAAGCCATATTCAATTTTTCCACGAAGATGTCTCAAGATGTGTTTTGTTGCAACTAAATGTAACTACTTCGGTTCACACATGAACTGACTGAGTGTATTCATAGCATAAAAAAATATTCGTTCTAGTATTGACCAAATACATTAATGATCCAATCATATATCGGTAGAGGGTGGAATCTGTTGATTCAGAACTTGTAGCTACTGTTGGGATTAATGGAAAGTATGTAGTGAGAGGGGAGGGGTGAATCAGTACCTCTAAAACTTTTATATCCCTTTTTATTAATTAACCTTTGTAATCAATTGTATATCCATTCAATCTGATTTATACTATCTTGATGTGAGTTATATCAATTCATAACATTAACATACATGTGAACATTTATAGAAACATTCATGAAAGTAATTTGACACATAACACAAGATATGATATCGCAGAAAACTCCTGTAAGGAAGTAAAAACTGTGGTGGGGATGGCACCCACAAAATCTTCACTATCTGCAGATTGGAAGGGGTCGGTTAAGGCTTACAATTTTGATCACTTCTGATAATCTACCCTGTTAAGATTATCGATGGAGACCTGTTAAAGTCTACTTTGTTAAGAGCTTTAGCAACATTGTTGAGTGTGCACTCGGTTAAGAGATTTGTTGTTGGACTGTTAAATCCACCTTCCTTGAAAGGATTTTTACACTTTGCTCCACTTGTTAGAATAATAGAAAATTACAAATTGACCTAGTAAATGCAATCTCCTATTGTTGATACAGATCCAATTTAGTTTACATGAAAAATATTATCACCTAATTGCGATTGAATAATACCTTTGATTCTTGGTATGCTTTGTTCTTGGTTCTGATAACCAGATTCACCTTTTTCTATTCTTGTTCTTGAAACTCTGAATCTGGTCCATAGATGTGCTTGTTTGATTCATTAATGTTCTCCTCTCTCTTCACATCATTTTATAATGAATGATTGCATCATCTATTTATAGATGGATTGACTTCATCAAGTTTTGATAAAAACAATGTTAACTCTAAGATCAGGTTTACAACTTGTACCTATATCTCTTAGTCTATGTGTTTTAAATTAGTTAGACTGATTAAATCACTTACATTCATGTATCTTATTCCTAAAGAAATGGATTTAAAACAAATAAATATCCTATAAATAGAATACACTTGCTTTATCTGACGTGGAAGTCAGATCCACTTTTTAAGGGCTGCAATTGACTTTCATTTCTGTCTGTCGGTCATGCTTGACTGTCCTTTGGTTTTTTTCTGTCGGTTGCACTTTAACTATCTTGTCGGTCTTCACTTTAACTTGCATGTCAGGTTCCTCTTTATCCTTCTATTTTTCAATTTTGGTTTACACACTGAGTTGTGATGTCGGTTCTCTTTTCACTTAGTCATCTTCGGTGATCTCTTAATATCTGATCTTTGGTTTGCTCTTGTCCTGTCTTTCAGTGTATGCTTACCAAAAGTGTTGTTTACATACTAATGGAAAATTAATGTCATCAATCTCCCTCTTTGACATTAGTAGCAAAAACTTATATGTGCAAAATACTAACAAAATGTTAAGTATATACAACATATATATTCCTTAGTCATTTAATGACTCTCCCTATGTATATGCCGGTATATCTATACATATGATGTCTTTCCTTCTACATATCATTTTCCATATGAATATACATTAACATATTTTCCATTTTCCCATCTGAATGAATGAATGAATACCATTTTATTTTTATTTGTACTCATATCATTTTCCCCCTTTTTTGATATTAAGGGCAAAGGTCTTTACCTTATAGTTTATCAAAAATGTGGGAGTGTGAAGACTTCATGTCTTCCATCATTTTCTCCCATTGTTCTTTGAGGTTTTTTAGAGCCATGTGCTCAAGTGTGATCTTTGAGTGCATGTCATAGATGTTGTCTGCTACGTACATCTTGGGAGTTGTTATCAGTTGTCTTGTTGAACTGATATGTTGTTGGAGCAGTGTAAGGTTTGGCAGAAGTTGAGCTTGGAGCTCGGTTACTTCTTCCCTAAAGTGTGTTTCTGCCTCCCATAGTTCCTTCCTTAACCTTTTTATCTCAATTATCTTTTCATAATGCAGCTTAACTACATTGTCTCCATCGGTGGTTAAGCTTTGTGCATTGTTTGCTAGATCTGTATCCATCTTTGCAATGTTTTCACTATTCTCTTTAGTGAACTTATCTATTGTGCTCAATTTTTGAATCAAGTTTATAGCTTCAGATATTATTGGATCTAATTTAGTGATGAATTCGGATAACTTTGCCTTATTTACCGCCACTTCTTGTTTGATGTTCTCAATGAGCTTTTGTTGATACTTCATCTTGGCTCTTTCCTCTATTGCCTTCTCAGCATCAATATTATGAGTTGTGATTGCATCAGCAAGAGTAGCTAATTGATCAAGTATTAGCTTGTTTTGATCAATATCAACATTAGGCACAATTTGATGTAATATGTCATGTGTTGTCTCTAGTACCATGGAGTCCCTGTGCTATTTCTTTAGCTTTTCTTGTAATTCTTTTCTTTGGCATATTTCTCCATGTTCTTGTAATGCTTCAAAGTCAAGTGTCGATGGGTCACACTTTGGTATTTAAATGAGTTCATCTAGAGTGACCTCTAACTTGTTCTTCTTTGATTTCTTATTCTTCTTCTGTGAATTACTAGAATGTAAAACCATTGCCAATTTCTTGGCTTTCTCTGTTATGCTCCATGAAGTGACCTGTTCTGCTTCTTTTTGCTGCTTGGTGTCAGTTTCAGCTTGTTGGGTGTCTATAGATGTCTCCA
This sequence comes from Thuja plicata, assembly GCA_018584345.1. NCBI lineage: Eukaryota > Viridiplantae > Streptophyta > Pinopsida > Cupressales > Cupressaceae > Thuja > Thuja plicata. The sequence continues at coordinate 2,140,375 of MU226173.1, forward strand.
CATTCACCTTAATATCATTGGTAACACACTTGTCAATTTCCTCAGGAGTACTATCTTTAGGTTTGTCTCCTTCATCAATGTCCTTAACTTCATTAGTCTTTAATTTTGCATTTGTGTCTTGTGTATCTACATCCTTTTCTTTATCTCCTCCAGTAAACTTATTAGTATCGGTTACATCTTGATTAGCTCTAATTTCTTGCTAACCATTGGTGTTGTCTTTTTTTTCCTCTTCCCCTGCATCCTTGGGAGTATCCTTCTCAGGTGACTTTCTTGATTCTTGCAGGATATTGATAGCTTGTATCAATATTGGCATGTTGCCTGGAATATTCACTTGTGCAGTATCAATTGTTGTGTCCTGCTCATCGATTTTGTCCTTTGCAATAGTGACATCTTCATCCTTATTCACTTCCTTTGTTGGGTCATCGGTAATGTCAATGACATTAGTATCCACAATGTTGTCATTTGTGGTATCTGGCCATGATTCATCTGCAACATCTGCAATCTTGTTGTCGGTTGTATCATCTTCTTCTTTGTCTAACTCAATAGATGTGTTATCTTGAGTTACCTTATCAACTTCTTCTTGTTGAAGGTCTTTGTCGGGGTTTTCCTCCTTAGTAGGTCTATTCATTATCTTGCACCATTTCTTGTGGTTGTCCTTCTCAAGCTCTATAAGCTTTCCTTCAAGAAATTTGTATGCTCTCAGCTTCAGTGAGAACTCCTTTTTGTATTTCTCCATCATTTCATCTATTTATACCTTCTTTTATTTAGCTGGCATGGGAGAAACAAGTACTCTCTCTCTCTCTCTCTCTCTCTCTCTCTCTCTCTCTCTCTCTCTCTCTTCTCTNGGGAGAAACAAGTTCTCTCTCTCTCTCTCTCTCTCTCTCTCTCTCTCTCTCTCTCTCTCTCTCTTATCTCTTTTTCATTTTTCAAGGAAAATGTCCAACGGGAGTATAGTCTTTCCAAGAGTTCCCTTGGTACATGAATTCTTCAAACTGAATCGGTACATATTTAAACTTGTACATTTTTTCTATGATGGCATCCTCTACTTTATTCTGATCTTCTAGGTCTAACTTCAACCATTTTTTGATCTTTGAATCTGTAATAGATCCATAATTTGCAATAGATTTGCATATGTCATCAATAGATTCAGGAGGTGTTACCTTGACAATTTTTGCTTCTACAGCTTCATCTTGCTTGCTGTCTTCAATATCCTCCTAGGTTCTTATGAATTTCCTTCCTCTTTTGTTTTGCCCTCTCTTCGGTGTGGCAGCTTTCCTTTTGTATGTCCTGACCTTTCCTTTCTTTAAAGGTGAAGGAGTAGAATCCTTTGATGTTTGGCTTCTAGTCCTAGAAGCAGTTGTTGTCCTTGGATTTTTAGTTGGTGGAGGAGGTGGTGAATCTAACTTTGTTTCCTCGAAGTCATCCTTTCCTTCATCTTTACCGATAGATAACTATTCTTTGTTTTATTCCTCCTATTCAACTTCTTCATCCTGTTCAGCTTCTTCCTCGATTGCTGACAGTATCTTCTTGAGATTCTTCACCATCTTGTCTTTCTTCCTGAGAATTTTCTTAACAACTAGGCCATATTTTATTCTTGTCTTGGCCTCTTCATATGTTCCAAATTTCGGTTGTTTCTTATCCAATGGTTCATTGATCAAGGCATCAATTGCCTAGTTGCAATATCAATGTTGATCTCATACTCTAATGGTTTCAACCATGTTGTCCTCGGTACAACAGGCTTAATGTATGTATTGTCTATATCAAACATGAAGCATATCTCATCTTTATACTTCTCAATGAGTTGCTCAGGGATTCTTACCCTCTTTAGTCTTTTGCATTCAGTCTTTGAATACATTGAAGTATTCATCAATGACTATCTCAAAGTTATCTCCCAGTGTAGCTATGTGCTCACTGATTGCATGGTGACCAGTTTGGCGCTGTCCCATTTAACATCTTCTACCGATGGGAATGTTTCTTGAAAACAAAAGAAGATACACATTATGAGTGAGCCAAACTTACAAGTGTTTGACTTTGCATTCCTGATAGTCTTTAGATTGTCTTTCAACTGATTCAGGAGTAGTTCGGATAAGTCTAATTGTTTTCCCTTCTTCACAATTTTGTAGGTTGTGTCTACTACACCTAATGCTATGTTGTTCAATCTACTTGCTCGGAAGAATTTTTAGCCTAGAACGCATGCACCGAACTTGATTATTATCAGTTATTGTGGTAACTTTTAATCCTCTGCCATCCCATTTGGCTCCTTTCATTTTCTCGGTCTCGGCCTTTGGTGGATGCTTTAGTGCCTTAAATTTCTCAGTTATGGGATAACCGGTGACCACATGGATGATATCTTGGGTTATTACCTTTAGTTCATCAAGCCATAGCTTGTTGTTATGCATTCGTCTTAGCACTAACCGAATCCATTCGGTTTTGATAACCTTCAGGAATATTAGGGAATTGGTGAGCCCTTTTACTTCAATGTGTTTATGTTCATCTTTTAGTGTTCCATCTTCATTTCATAGCTTCTTATAATCTTGTTCAACCTCTGAAGTTCCTATCTCTGCAATCTTGCAGTATATGAAAGATCAAATGTCTTCCATGAGTAAAATCTTAGCTGGTATCCGTGAAAATGCTCCAGCATCATCAGGTTGTGAGGCAACCTTAGGATGGATCTTGTAATTGGGTTCCTCACATGCCAAATTCTTGATGAGCTTGAACCCATCCTTCTTTGTGTTCTTGGATTTCACGGTTCTTGATGTCGAGGCCACTTTTGATTTTAGGGATTCCTGCATAATGCATAAAAATAGAGTTTTCGGTTCATTGAACTTACTGTATACTCTTGCAATGATTCCTAATCTTCTTTGGAGTGCTATGTGTTGAGTCGTGGTCACTTTTTAACTTAGTTTCTATTTTCTCAAAAGTCGCCTTGGTCGCTCTGCTCTGGTTGTCGTGAAAAATGAGTTGTCCCATTGCCCTATTTATAGTCATTTCCCTAAAATGCTTGTCATAAATGCTTACCAACTCCTTAGTGTATGAAGACTGAGTTCGTCAGTGGAGACTTCACTTTCCTTCGGTGACACTACAACGTTTTGGATCAATCATTATTCCTTTTTCTTTTACCAATGGGTTTCGGTATTGCAGACAACTTTGTTCATTTGCTTGTTTACCGATGAGGCTCATTTTATGCTAGCAAATTTGCTTTTAAGCGATGCTTCTTGGTAAGTGCAGGCAGTCTCAGTTTTGAGTGTATACCGACGGGTTTTGGTATATATTCCCGAAAGCATAGTTATCACAAATTTTGACAAGTAATACCATGATGCATCTTTCTTATGCTAATTTTGCATTTATATCAACATATATATTATGGAGATAATGTAAAATAATAACTTGGGGTAATGCAGTTCCATACTTACTTGTTCTGCATAGGTGGGGTGGTGATGTCACCGGATCTATTGGATGGGGTGTCACCATTTGCATTGCTCGCTCTAGTTTCATCATTGCTTGAATCTTTTCTCCACATTTTTTCTCTATCTCTTGGGATATCTTCAATGGTTTTTCCATTTGGATATGTGATTTTATCTATCATTTGGTCTCTATAGTCTTTCTTGAGATGACCAACTTTATGACAGTGTAAGCATGTCATTCTTGGGTTAGTCCAGCCTCTAGACTTTCTATTCCATTGTCTCATACAATTTGCAGCAATGTGACCATATCTTCCACATGTTGTATAATTTGTCCAAGTATTGTAATCCCATACATACTGATTATCGACTCTCTTTGGTTGATAGGGAGTTTCTTGACCTTTAGCCTTCCATGCTTGCCTTTTCTTTTTCCAGCATTCAAGAGTTGTGTGCCCATTCATTTTGCATGTAGGGAAGTATTTGTCCATGTAGGTTTCCTTCTTTGGTTGTTTCATCTCAGACTTACATTCATATGATTTATGTCCTTTCTTGTTACATTTATAACAGAATCCTATGAATGGAGATGTAGATTTAGGAATACCTTTCATTTTTCCTCTGCATACATTTGATGTATGGCCTTTCTTTCCACAGTGATTGCATGTAATCTTTCTTGGTCTTGAATTTGCGTAGACATTCTTTGGATCAGTTTGATTTGATGATTCTCCATTCTTGACAAAACCTAGACTGATATTTTTGTTGACTCTTCATTGTCCTTCGAGAAAATCATCCATTCTTTAATTGCTTTCTTCAGATTTCTTGAAAATTTCATTATGTTGTTGCTGAATTCTTATTTCATGTTTCAACTTTTCATTCTCATCCCTTAGTTCACTGATAGCTTCTATTCTTTCAATGAGTTCAACATTTAGTCTTGTTGGTGAACAGATTTGTCTTTTAATAAACCCTTTCAAAATAACTCGCAAATGCCCAAACAAGAAGACAAAACTCTGCAACTAATAGTTGAGACACTTGTAATGGTTATGTGCAAGCGCTCTCTAAATTTTGATGTGAAGGTACATCTCCCTTCTTTGGATTTGCAATGAATAGAATCAATGGTATGCCTTTAACCGGAAGCCACAAAATGCTAGCAACCATCTATACATAAACATGGGATAGATGTGACAATTTACAAAAAGGTAAATCCAAACTGAGAACTCAAAGATTCCCAGCCCAGCACTTACAAACAACATATTGAAAGAAATCGATCAAGATTTATTTCAGTTTATGTGATACATGAAATTCAAAGATTTCTTTGTATACATGAAAATACATTAGTAGCTGGAATTTATCAAAAGTATCTGTATTAACACAAATTTTAATAGCAATGTAAATAAATACTTCCAAACTCAAAGATTTAAACTATATTATATCTATCCTCTGATACAGAATGGTATCCAAAGACAACCATTTCCAACTACATAGAAAACTAAATCTGAAAACTAAAAATGTATTTCCTTCTCCCTCTGCAATTACAATTGAAAATAATAATAAAAACCCTCTACCTTAGCACAAATCCTTCAGCGCAGGTCGAATATGGAGACTCCAGCTTTCTTTTTCTGGCATATTTATCTTCTTGCTCTGATAATGTTTGTCAGTTATAATAACTGATTCTTTGAAACTGTTTCCACTCAATCTTTTTAATATTTTTCTTACTTTCTGATAACACCCCTCACCTTTTTAATTTTTTATCTTCATAAAATATTTATGCAAAGCTTATAAAGATATAATTCAATGTTTTAAAATATATTTGAAAAGGTGGCATTTGCTGGTGATGAAGAGTTGTCATCATTTTATGACAGTCATTGGCAGTTTTGATAGTAGTTCACTAAGACATCCATAACTTTTGATCCACCAAGAATATGAAAAAATTCTTTGGAGAGGTTTTAGACAATTTGGATTTCTAAAACATGTCTTAAAATTATCTTGATCCAATAGTTGGATTAAAATTTATCCCCCCCCGAAAGATGATTGCATTTCTCTGGATTTAGTAGATTCATGGTTGTTGGTCACCTTGGATAGACGCGTACTCAATAAACAATATCTTTTGGAGAAACAACAATTTCACTAATCGCTCCAGTGAGGATTTAGGTAACTAGGTTTCTTCAAACATATTGCAATTTGAGAAAGATCCAACGGTGGAGTTGGAAGTTATGCCCCCCATAATACGACTGTATTTTCTGTCATTGCCAAATTCGTGGTTACAGGTTGCATTGAAAATTTTAAGCATTCTTCATGTCAAATTTTACACATGAATCACCAATTTGAATTGAGATTCATTGTTTGGATATTCTCTTCCACACAAACCTTCATATGGATCTTTTTCATCATTTTTATCCAACATCATGATACCAAATACCAAACTCTGTGCAATATTAACTAAATCTGTTGTCAACAGTTAACTATTGAGCCAGATTGAACTGTAGAACCAGTTAAACATTTGAACCTTGAACTTGTAGAATTATTAGAACTTGAACTTGGACACACTAAAATCTCAAACCACTATGAAGCTTGTTGAATTGAAAAACCTGAGAACTACACTTTTGAATTGAAAATCTGAATCTCTGAACCTCTGCACCTTTTGAACCTTGAACCGATTTGGACTACTTTGAACATTAAACTGCCTGAACCAATTTAAGACCTTTGAACCTCTTTGAACTACTTTTAACCGAGGTTCAAAGTGGTTCAAAGGGGTTCAATACTCATTCTTAATAGATACAATGTTCATTTGAGAAATGAATGGCATGGAGGAGACCCAAATTCTGAATTTTTAAATTTGGGTCTATATGGCGCTAACATTGGCTTTATAGGGGGACTATTTTTGGCACAAAAATAGAGAAATCCAGCAATCTCTAGGAAAATACAAGTGCCTTAGAAACCATTGGGCGATAGAGTCAAAACAATAAGCATATGGAGCTTCTTGCAGTGAGGGCGGAGGGGAGCAGGGCAAAGACCAAAACAAAACTCCTAAACTAAAAACAAGCCGGGAAAAAGAAACTAACAGCCTACGCACACCAAAAAATTTATTTACAAGCGATAGGGAAAACAACCCATACCTTCAAGAAAGCATCTAGCTACTCATATGAAGCCATTAATGGGCTGAGAAAAGTATGATCCACTGCGAAACAAGAATGCATGTCTTTGAAATAGCTGCAAGCATAGAGTTGACATGGAAGACAAATGGAGGTCTGTTGGAACAAAGAAACCATGACGCATCAACTCAGCACCAAAGATCAACCTCCTATCATATAATTCTTTAGGGAACATAAGTATAACACACTGTATGGGCTGAATAATGATATCTTCATCCTCATTATGCATGATTTCTTTAGAAGAGTGAATCAAATCTCTAATAGGGCACCCCTTATACAATTTATGATGGTGACTAACATCAATTAAAGGCTTATCTTTACAAAATGTATGGATTCTAATTTTTGACTCATTAATAATCAATTCTTGATCAACAATAGGAAAAACACAAAAGAGATCTGTATCTTTACTGTCAGAAATAAAGGGCTCCACAGTTAAATCATTCTTTACCTTAACCATGCACACATTCCTTTCACTATCTGATTCTTCTATGGCAGCACCAGCACAAGGATTAAACTTTTCTCGTGTCTCCTCTCTTTCATTATTGTGCTCTTCAAATCTGCAATCAGCTTGCTGAGAATAAAAGTCATCATCATCACTATAGCTGACATTCTTTTTGCATCCAAGATTTTTTTCTTCTGTACATTTTGCTTTACCAGCTTCTTCTTTCTTGTATCTACATTCTTCTTCTTTTGGTTCTTGTATAGGAGATCTCCTCTTGATAAGGATAGCACCATAGAAGGATTTTAGAAATCCTACTTCCCTTGCCAAGTCTTTTGTAACTTCTCCGATTGGGTTATCTCTAAATGGTGGTATAAAGATAAAAATATTTGAGATATCTTCACTTCTTGCTGGAACCCAATCTTTTAAAACTTCTGGATATTTCTGAACTACCTCATGGTATTCATCTTCAATAGAGCTGCCAACCTCCATCCTCGGGGAGGTACCTTCAAATTTATGAGAAAATAAAATACTGAGACTGCGATTCCTTTCCCCAGTAGAGTCACCAAAAATCTGTTGGTGAACAGACTTGTCTTTTAATAAACCCTTTCAAAATAACTCACAAATGCCCAAACAAGAAGACAAAACTCTGCAACTAATAGTTGAGATGCTTGTAATGGTTATGTGCAAGCGCTCTCTGAATTTTGATGTGAAGGTACAGCTCCCTTCTTTGGATTTGCAATTAATAGAATCAATGGTATGCCTTTAACCGGAAGGCAAAAAAGGCTAGCAACCATCTATCCATAAACATGGGATAGATGTGACAATTTACAAAAAGGTAAATCCAAACAAGGAACTCAAAGATTCCCAGCCCAGCACTTACAAACAACAAATTGAAAGAAATCGATCAAGATTTATTTCAGATTATGTGATACATGAAATTCAAAGATTTCTTTGTATACATGAAAATACATTAGTAGTTGGAATTTATCAAAAGTATCTGCATTAACACAAAGTTTAATAACAATGTAAATAAATACTTCCAAACTCAAAGATTTAAAATGTATTGCCTCTATCCTCTGATATAGAATGGTATCCAAAGACAACCATTTCCAACTACACTGAAAACTAAATCTGAAAACTAAAAATGTATTTCCTTCTCCCTCTGCAATTGCAATTGAAAACAAAAAACAAAAACCCTCTACCTCAACACAAATTCTTCAGCCCAGGTCGAATATGGAGACTCCAGCTTTCTTTTTCTGGCATATTTATCTTCTTGCTCTGATAATGTTTGTCAGTCATAATAACTGATTCTTTGAAACAATTTCCACTCAATCTTTTTAATCTTTTTCTTACTTTCCAATAACACCCCTCACCTTTTTAATTCTATATCTTCATAAAATATTTATGCAAATCTTATAAAGATATAATTCAATATTTTAAAATATATTTGGACAGGTGGCATTTGTTGGTGATGAAGAGTTGTCATCATTTCATGATAGTCATTGGCAGTTTTGATATTAGTTCACTCAGACATCCATAGCTTTTGATCCACCAAGAATATGAAAAAATGCTTTGGAGAGGTTTTAGATAATTCAAATTTCTAAAACATGTCTGAAAATAAGCTTAATCCAACAGTTGGATTAAAATTTATGCCCACCGAAAGATGACTGTATTTCTCTAGATTTAGCAGATTCGTGGTTGTCGGTCACCTTGGATAGACGCGTACTCAGTCAACAATATATATTGGAGAAACAAAAATTTCACTAATCTCTCCGGTGAGGATTTAGGTAACTAGGTTTCTTCAAACATATTTCAATTTGAGAAAGATCCAACGGTAGAGTTGGAAGTTATGCCCCCCGTAATATGACTGTATTTTCTGTCATTGCCAAATTCGTGGTTACAGGTTGCATTGAAAATTTTAAGCATTCTTCATGTCAAATTTTACACATGAATCACCAATTTGAATTGAGATTCATTTTTTGGATATTATCTTCCACACAAACCTTCATATGGATCTTTTTCATCATTTTTATCTAACATCATGATACCAAATACCAAACTCTGTGCAATATTAACTAAATCTGTTATCAACAGTTAACTATTGAGCCAGAATGAACTGTAGAACCAGTTAAACATTTGAACCTTGAACTTGTAGAATTATCAGAACTTGAACTTGGACACACTAAAATCTTAAACCACTGTGAACCATGTTGAATTGAAAAACTCGAGAACTGCACTTTTGAACTGAACTTCTGAATCTCTGAACCTCTGCACCTTTTGAACCTTGAACCGATTTGGACTACTTTGAAAATTAAACTGTCTGAACCAGTTTAAAACCTTTGAACCTCTTTGAACTACTTTGAACCAAGGTTCAAAGTGGTTCAAACGGGTTCAATACTCATTCTTAACAGATACAATGTTCATTTGAGAAATGACTGGCATGGAGGAGACCCAAATTCTAAATTTTTAAATTTGGGCCTATATGGGGCTAACAAGTCTGATTCGCTTCTTGACTCATAAGAATAATCTGATTTGTAATCTCATGGTGATGCTCTGTAAGCCTTTGTATTTTAGACTATTTTTCCTATATCTTTTTTGTGATCTTTCTTCTATCATCAATAGATAGTGTTCTTTCTTGCTTAGCCTGTCTAGCATTACTCATGACATCAATCATCCTTACCATCTGTGTCTCTTGACCGACTTGCAGAGATTTAACTTTTCCAGCCAGATGTAGATTGATTTCAGTTAGGCTTGTGATGCTTTCTTCTGATGTATCTGATGCTTTGCTTGTAGTTGATCCTAAAGATTCAAAGAAATCTGGTATCTCTTCCTCATGATAATCTGTCTCATTAAAGTGAGATGCTATATTCTTTCTTTCATCTAGCAGTTGTCTCATATTGATTCTAACTTCTTTATACTGTTCATAGAACATCTGAATTGCAAGCTTTTTATTCTCAATATTCTTATCAAGTCTATACTTCTCCATTCTATGATCTTTTCTCTTAAGCCTTTAATCTTTCCAAGAAGAGACTTAGCTCTGATACCAATTATCGGGATTAATGGGAAGTATGTACTGAGAGGGGAGGGGTGACTCAGTACCTCTAAAAATTTTATATCTATTTTTATCAATTAACCTTTGTAATCAATTGTATATCCATTCAATCTGACTTATACTATCTTGATGTGAGTTATATCAATTCATAACATTAACATACATGTGAAAATTCATAGAAACATTCATGAAAGTAATTTGAAACATAACACAAGATATGATATCACGGAAAACTCTTGTAAGAAAGTAAAAACTGTGGTGGGGATGGCACCCACAAAATCTTCACTATCTACATATTGAAAGAGGTCCGTTAAGGCTTATAATTTTGATCACTTCTGATGATCTACCCAATTAAGAGTATCAGTGGAGACCTGTTAAAGTCTATTCTGTTAAGATTATTAGCAACACTGTTGAGTGTGCACTCGATTAAGAGATTTGTTGTTGGACTATTAGATCCACCTTCCTTGAAAGGATTTTTAAATGTTGCTCCACTTGTTAGAATGATAGAAAATTACAAATTGACCTAGTAAATGCAATCTACTATTGTTGATACAGATCCAATTTATTTTACATGAAAAATATTATCACCTAATTGCGATTGAATAATACCTCTAATTCTCGGTATGCCCTGTTCTTGGTTCTAATAACCAGATTCACCTTTTGTTGTTCTTGTTCTTGAAACTCTCAATCTGATCCATAGATGTGCTCATTTAATTCATTCATGTTCTCCTCTCTCTTCACATCATTTTATAATGAATGATTGCATCATCTATTTATAGATGGATTGACTTCATCAAGTTTCGATAAAAACAATGTTAACTCTAAGATCAGGTTTACAAATTGTACCTGGATCTCCTAGTCTATCTATTTTAAATTAGTTAGACTGATTAAATCACTTACATTCATGTATCTTATCCCTAAAGAAATGGATTTAAAAAAAATATATATCTTATAAATATAATACACTTGCTTTATCTTATGTGGAAGTCAAATCCACTTTTTGCGGGCTGCAACTGACTTTCGGTTCTGTCTGTCGGTCATGCTTGACTTTCCTTCGGTTTTGTTTTTTCAGTTGCACTTTAATTGTCTTGTCGGTCTGCACTGTATCTTGCATGTTGGGTTCCTCTTTATCCTTCTATTTTGCAATTTTGTTTTACACACTAAGTTGTGTTGTCGATTCTCTTTTCACTTAGTCATCTTCAGTGATCTCTTAATATCTGATCTTTGGTTTTCTCTTGTCTTGTCTTTCGGTGTATGCTTACAGAAAGTGTTGTTTGTATACTAATGAACAATTAATATCATCAGCTAGCTCTCTTAACTTGAGTAATTGTTTTCCATGGGAGTGGACATAGGCTTACAACCCATCATTCCAAACCTTTTCAAAATTTCAATAGTGTATTTCCTTTGATTTAGGGTAATCCCATCAGTCTACTGCCATACTTCTAAACTAAGAAAATAGTGTAGAAGACCTTAGTCCTTCATGTAAAATTTGGATGCAAGGTCATTTTTTATGAATTACAACTGATTGTATGGTTTAAGTCATTTTTTTCATGGTCAACCGAGTTACAGATGTGATGATTGACATTAATCAGTTAATATATTGTCATTCATGTCAACTTATTTGAGTATCATTATGGTAACAAACATTTTTATGGATCAAAGATCTGGAACACACAAAGTTTATGTGATCGGCAATTGAAGAGTTTTGTATATACTGAGTAATAGTGAATACCAAGTAAGTACAGTGTTAACCGAGCTAGGGATCACTGACACATCACAGTATTGACCGAGAAACTTAATCAAACTGAAGCGCCGACTAAAATGATGAGCTAGAAAATTGATGATTCCAAGCTAAATGATAATATTTTTTATGAAGATCAAATGGCTATGAAAATTCAAGGAAGATCAGACGATGAATATTGAAACGTGTTTTTGACACAACTGTCGATGAAGGTTTAAGCGGAAAAACCAATGATAGAGATTAAGCAGAAAAATCTAAAGGATGGTAATTAAATGAGCTATGATGTCTATATAATATACAAGAGATTCATTATGAATCATGATTCTATGATGCGTACACATGCAAATTTCATGCATGATAGATTAAACTGGTTAAAGATAGAACTGAACATTTTTGAAGACAACACTGAGCGACACAGGAAAGAGCATTAACCAAGCATAACAGAGTATGAAGAATCAGATGAACTGAAGTGAACAAATTGATCAAAGGTATTATGTACTTAGCATAGATCTTAAAATCTGCAAACATATTTGTATTTGAATCAGATCATTACTGTATCAGTTTAACCATTGTTATAGATAAATCTCTTAACTGAGTAGGACATGAAAGTATTTATTATGACATTCAAATGAATGTTGAGTGTTTTCTTGTTGACCCCATAGTGAATTATTCGTCAAGAGAGAACTGTTAGTTTTAAATCCTCTAACCAGGTCACATTTAACAATGTGCATTATAACCTTTAACAGGGTTGGCTCTTAACCGAGCTCACTTTAGAAGAGTGAAATATTTTGGGTTACCAGTCCCAAGTGGTTTTTCCCTTAGCAAGTTTTCCACGTTAAAAACCTATGTGTTAATGTTGTTGGAAACACTAAGAGGGGGGTGAATCAGTGTTTAGCTAATTATTCAATTTCAACAATTTTAAACATAAATCAATTAGATATCACTTGAAGCTTAACACAAGATCACATAACACATAATATGATTACGGGGAAACCTTGATTAAAGGAAAAGCTCGGTGGGAATTAGTACCCACAAATATTACACTAGTATAATGAACCTGTTAAAGTTCATTTGCCCTGTTAGGAGCGGTCTTTACAATGCAATTACAATGACCTGGTTAAAGGTCTGACCCTGTTAGGAGTCTTTTACAAGCAACCCTATTAGGGGTGAGGACTCACTGTCCAAGAACTCACTGCTCAATGAGAAAGAAGGCTACAACCTCCTGAGAATAGATATGCACTATATCCAAAAGTGAACTGATGTATATAACATAGATGTCTGATCAGTTCCAGTTATGCACTTATGCTCTTATCTTCTTTAAGGGCTCTATCTCATGCTGCCATCTTTAAACTGCTCTTCTCTACTTATTTCTTTGACACTTCAAATATATCTTTTCATTACATATATATTTTTATGCCTGAATAGATGCGACCCAAAATAAGACCATAGTTGGCCCAAAAACATAATACACAACGCTTCCAAACAAATTGGCTTAAGCATGTTTACTACAATAATAAAGACATGATTACAAACATACTATCATAGGTGCATACCCTTTACAAAACAAAATATTATATGCTAATCCAAAAACATAAGTCGACTTCATGCTCTATCTTCTTAACTACAGTAGTACTCTTCTTATTGTAACTTATATGTACTGTCATTCCATACCATGCATGTCTAGACTTAGTATGTACACATAACATAGAACATATATGTGAATGCGCATACCCTGATTTGATCACTTGCATGTGTGCTGGTGTACTGATCAATGCTTAACTCTGTCTGCCATGTTTTCTATACTTAGTCATTTTTGTCTTCCAAGTTTACTTGAAAGAAACTTTATATGACTTTGTTTCCATAATGACAACACAAAATAAGTCATCTATTCTCTGGGAGTCAACTTTCCAACAAATGTGTATGATTGTTTTTTATTTTTATTTTACTTTACACATTACTTTATCTGTATTGATCGCTAATCACAGTATTGATTTACTGCTACTCGGTAGATAACTTAATATACAGTTTTGAACATAAGTTTGAGATCACAGTTATATTTCAACGAGTTGATTTATATTTTTGATATTATTGTTATATACATCTAGGATAATTTGGGACAGTAGGATAATTGAGAACTAACTGATTCAGCC
>MU226173.1:2154313-2165450 GCA_018584345.1 Thuja plicata
CCCCCCCCCCCCCCCTCAGTTATCTAACAATTGGTATCAGAGCGTACAATGCTTAGAAGGAAAGTTTTAAAGGACTTAAGCTAAATATTACAAGATGTATAAGAGAGATGAACCGAAGTTGAACAAGGAGGAATTCTCAATGTGGAAAAGCAGAATGAGACTATACCTGTCAGGGATTGGAGATGACTTAACACTATACCTGGATAATGAATTCATCCTACCTACTAGACCTTTGATAGTTACTCAGATGAAAGAGAAACATGAACACAACACTATGATGGTATAAATTGTTTCTTCACTTACTGATGTTGAATTTGAGGATATCAAGACATGTATATTAGCCAAGAAGATGTGGGACAAGATTACATTAGTTTATGGAGGGGATGCAAATGTACAAAGAGATAAAGCTGAAAATCTCTGAGGAAAATTTGATGACATGAGACTGAAAGAAGGAGATAACATAACATAGTATAATAACTGAATCAAGGAGGTTGTGAATGCTATTCATGGAGCAGGTGGAACTATTGATGAAGACACTATTATGAGTAAGATTATTAGAACTTTATTACCTATTTATTCTATAAGAGTCTCTGCAATACATGAAATGAGAGCAACACCTGGAAATAATATTAAATTTGATAGCCTTGTTGGTAGACTGATTTCTTTTGAGTTGAACAATTTTGACAACAGTGTTGTACCTACTATGGAATGTACATTTGTGTCTTCTCTGAAAATTAGTAAATCTAGTAACAAACACATGATAAGAAATAACAGTGACAGTTATAGTGATGATAAAGAACTTGATGAACTTGAAGCATTAATGATTAGAAGACTGCACAAAGGTAAAGGAAGGTGTAAAGGTAAACTACCTTTGATATTCTTTAATTGTAAAGAAATTGGACACTTTTCTACTAGATGCCCTAATAGAAAGAATGATGAAAGAAATGAAAGATATAATGATAGAAAAGATGAACAAGAATACAAAATCAACCGACAGTATGACAGAAGAAATAACCAAGATTACAAAGACAGAGACAAGAAGGCTTGTTACATTGCTGAAGATAAAGATAATGACATTGATTTTGACACTGATGAAGACATTGAGAAAGTATTTGTAGCTTTGAAAGAAGATTCAGAAGAAGATGAAAGGTATGTTGAAACATTACTTATTTCTAAAGTTAGTAAGCATGACAATGGGGTTATTGATAGTGCTTGCACACATCACATGACTAGAGATAAATAAAAATTTGAATTTCTTGAGCATTATAATGGTGGATCTGTTAGAATGGGAAATGATACACCTTGTCAAGTGAAAGGAAAAGGTACTATATTGTTGAACAATCAAATCAAATGTGAGAATGCATATTGGGTGAAAGGACTTAATTATAATTTGTTGAGTGTTTAACAGTTGAATAACACAGGTCACCAAGTTGCATTTGAAAATAGAAAAGCTAGAATCTATGATGAAATGGGAAATTTGATAGGCACTGGTGAACAATCAAAAGGTAATCTATTCTACCTTGACACTGCTGAAACTACTTGTTTGATGGCTAAGAATGAAAATGTATAGTTATGGAATAAGAGGCTTTGTCATGTAAATTTTGACAACATGGTTAAGATCAGTAAGAAAAGAAAAGTAAGAGGCTTACCGAGCTTATCTAAACCTGACCATGTCATGTGCAAGAATTATCAAATGGGAAAATGTCAAAATCTAGTTTTAAGAGAAAGAATTTTTCATCTAATGATATTTTGGAGATAGTTCATAAAGACCTATGTGGACCAATGAGAACATAGAGTTATTATGGTGATAGATACTTTATTTTATTTGTTGATGACTACTCTAGAATGATGACTGTCATGTTCTTAAAAGAAAAATCTGAAGCATTTAAGATGTTCAAATGGTACAAAGCTAAAGTAGAAAAACAAAGTGGTAAAGAACTAAAATGTTTGAGATTTGATAGAGGAGGTGAATTTATTTCTGATGAGTTCACTAACTTTTGTAATGAGTATGGAATCAAGAGACAGGTCTCTACACCAAGGACACCACAGAAGAATGGAATTGCTGAAAGAGGAAATATATCAATTGTGGATTGTGCGAGAACACTGATGATTGAAAAGAATATTGCACAAACATACTGGAGAGAAGTTGTAATGACTATCGTATACACACTGAACCAAGTAAAACTAAAGAAAGATACAAACAAGACACCTTATGAATAATGGTATGGTTATACACCTAATGTGTGTTATTTTAAAATATTTTGAAGTCAATGTTATATTCTGAAAGGTGATAGAAATGGGAAATTCGATTCAAAAAGTGATGAAGGAATATTTCTTGGATATTCTACTAAGAGAAAAGCTTATAAATGTTTGAACAAGACTTCTAACAAGATCATTGAAAGTGAAAATGTAAGAGTTGATGAATTTGCTAAGAAGAATGATGAGGAAAGCATAAAATACCCAAAAGATTACACTAGATTTTTCTACATTGAAGAACCTAACACTTTTCCTGAGCAGATACCTAACATTACTGTGCAACAAGGTAATGTTACCGAGCAACAGGAGGCACCAACCGAGAATCAAGAAAATGTTGCAACTGAAGATCATGATCAAGAACACAATGAACCTACTGGAGAACACAATGAAGAACAAATAATTAAACCTGTACTTGCAAAATATGTATGAAGACATCATCCATAGAATCATATTATTGGATATAAGAGAGTTGGCATCATGACATGAAGTAAGTTGAAAGATAACACATGTTTGATCTGTGAATTTGAACCTAAAATGTTAGAAATGTACTTGAAAATAAAAAAAAGGATTATTGCAATGAATGAAGAAATTGAGAAGATACTGAAAAACAAAACATGGACATTAGTACCGAGATCGAGTGATAATAATTTCATTGGCACCAAATGGATATTCAAAAACAAATTGGATGAGAATGGAGATGTAACCAGAAACAAAGAACTAGTATGAAAAGGGTATGCATAAGAAGAAGGTATTGACTATGGATAAAATTTTGCACTCGTTGCTAGACTTGAAGGAGTTAGAATATTACTTGCCTATGATGCATAAAAAGGATTCAAAGTATATCAGATGGATGTTAAATCTATATTTCTGAATGGGATATTGGAAGAAGAGGTTTACATTGAACAACCTGGAGGTTTTGTTGATCCTAATCAGACAAACATGGTATGTAAGTTACACAAAGCATTGTATGGTTTGAAACAAGTGTCAAGAGAATGGTATGAAAGACTACACTCCTATCTTATTAGTATTGGATTCATTAGAACAAGTGATAACAGCAATTTGTATTTGAAAGGAGGAAATGATGATAAGACTATTATTGCTGAAATTTTTTTTGATTATATTATATTTGGAGGAAATGATAACCTATGGACATCATTTGTTGATGAAATGAGGAAAGAATTTGAAATGTCAATGTTTGGAGAGATCAAAAAAAATTTTGACTTGCAAATTTTTCAACAGGCTGAAGGCATCTACATTACTCAATCCAAATACATCAAGGAAGTACTGAAGACATTCAGAATGACAAAATCAAAACCAATTGGAACACCTATGGTGACATTATGCAAATTGACAAAAGAAGATAAGACACCTGAGGTAAATCAGACATTGTACAGATATATGATTGGAAAGTTGATATATGTTGTACACACTAGACTAGACATAGTACAAACAGTTGAAATTGTAGCAAGATTTTCTGCTAATCCCAGAGAATCACATATGACTGTTGTAAAGAGAGTTTTTAGATACTTGAAAAATAGTGAAGATTATGGATTATGGTACAAAAAAGAAGGCAAATTCAAATTGAAAGTTTACACAGATGTTGATTGGGCTTGGAACATTGATGATAGAAATAGCACTATTGGTGGAGCATTATTTATAGGAGAAAGATTAGTTACTTGAATAAGTAAAAAGAAAGGATACATATCTCAGTCAACTGCAGAAGCATAATATTTTATTGTTGCTGCAAACTATTCAAACATTGCATGGATAAAACAACTTTTGAAAGGCGTGAATGAAGAGATCACTAACCCAGTGGTATTTATTGTGATAATAATAATACAATAAATATTTCAAATAACCTTGTGATTCATGCAAAGACAAAGCATATATCTATCAAATATCACTACTTGAGGGAACAAGTACAAGAGAAACAAGTTATACTGGAATATGTACAATCAAAAGAACAACTTGTAGACATATTCACTAAACCCTTACCAAAGGATACATTTGAGTACTTGAGGAGCAGACTAGGGGTTCGTCTCTTGTCTATTGGTCACTAAGCTGACTAGGAGGCTGCATCAACCTACATGTAATCATAATATCAATCATGTTGATGTAAAGCTGAACTGGACTGACATAGATATATCAATACCTGTAAGGTACTTACACTACTGCACTGAAAACCAGAGATATTTTTTGGCTACTGAAGAGCTGTATATTTTTCTTTTTGGCATTGTTGTCAAAGGGAGAGAATGATTCAATGAAATATATATCCACTGCAAGGGAGAAAAGGAGAAAAGATAAAGTGAGAGAAATGGCATATCTATCTACAAAGAGAAAAGATTCAAGAATAGAAAATCCAAATCTGCAGGGAGAGTCTGCATGGTGAGTTTTTAATGCTAAAACATTTTAAATATACAAGCTAAGGAGAGATACAACATTTTGCAGTTGTAGAACAGAAGTTTGGTATTCTATGGCATTTTCATATTGCATATTTCACATTGTGTTGCTATCAATGCCAAAGGGAGAGATTGATGAACTACAACTGATTGTATGTTTGAATTCATTTTGTTGATGATCAACCGACTTACAGATGTGATGATAGACATTAATTAGTTAATTTATTGTCATTGATGTCAACTTATTTGAGTATCATTATGGTAACAAACATCTATTATGGATCAAAAATCTGGAACAAACAAAGTTTATGTGGTCGATAATTGAAGAGTTTTGTATACACTGAGTAATAGTGAAAATTGAGTAAGTACAGTGTATACCGAGCATAGTATTAACCAAGAAAGGGATCACTGACACATCACGGTATTGACCAAGCAACTTAATCAAACCAAGGCCAACTAAAATGATGAGCTGGAAAATTAATGATTCTGAGGTAAATGATAAGATTTTTTATGAAGATCAAACGACTATGAAAATTCAAGGAAGATCAGATGATGAAGATTGAAATGTATTTTTGACACAACTGCCAAGGAAGGTTTAAGCGGCAAAACCAATGATCGAGATCAAGCGGAAAAATCTAAAGGATGGTACTTAAATGAGCTATGATTTCTATATAAGAGAAGAGATTCATTATAAATCATGATGTTATGATGCGCGCACATGCAAATTTCATGCATGACTGATCAAACTGGTTAAAGACAGAACTGAGCATTTCTGCAGAAAACACCAAGTGATAGAGGAAAGAGCATTAACCAAGAGGAATAGAGTATGAAGAATTAGATGAACTTAAGTGAAAAAATTGATCAGAGGTATTATGTACTTAGCATAGATCTGAAAATCCACAAACAAAGTTGTATTTGAATCAGATCATTACTATATCAGTTTAACCATTGTTACAGATAAATCTCTTAACCGAGTAGGACGTGAAAGTCTTTATTATGACATTCAAATGAATGTTGAGTGTTTTCTTGTTGACCCTATAGTGAATGATTGGTTAAGAGAGAACTGATAGTTTTATTTATCCTCTAACCAGGTCACATTTAACAGTGTGCTTTGTAACCTTTAACAGGGTTGGCTCTTAACCGAGCTCACTTTAGAAGAGTGAAATATTTTGGGATAACAGTCCTAGGTGGTTTTTCCCTTAGCAGGGTTTCCATGTTAAAAATATATGTGTTAATGTGTATGATTATTGTGGATTGTTATTTTACTTTACACATTACTTTATCTGCATTAGTCGGTAATCATAGTATTGATTTACTGCTACTCGGTAGACAACTTAATATACAGTTTTGAAGATAAGTTTGAGATCACAGTTATATTTCACCAAGTTGATTTATATGTTTGAAATTGTTGTTATATACATCTAGGAGAATTTGGGACTGTAGGATAATTGAGAACTAATTGATTCACTCCCCCCTCTCAGTTATCTAACATTTTTTACACTTGATGATGAGATGCACTTTGCCTATGATTAACAATTAATCAACATAAAGAATAAGAATTAACATATCTCCATTTATTACCTTGAAGTATAGGTTAGGATATGCATCATTCATTGAGAAGCCAAATCTTGATAGATAGTGATCTATCCTTTCATACCAAGCCTGAGGAGCCTGTTTGAGCCCATACAACGATTTCTTCAATTTGCAAACATGAGAATGTTGTCCATGCACTAAAAATCTGTCAGGTTTTCCAGATAGACTTCCTCCTCTATTACTTCATTTAGAAATGTAGTCTTTACATTTATTTGATGGAAAATCCATCACTTTGATGTATCAATAGCAATTACAGCTCTGATCAAAGTGTATTAGGAAAAAGGAGCAAATGTCTCTTCATAATCAATTCCCTATTTTTGAGAGAAACCTCTGGTGACAAACCTTGCTTTTTATTTTTCAATACTCTAATATGCAACATGTTTGATTTTAAAGAGCCACTTGGAAGATACCACTGATTTGTCCTTAGGCCTTGGCACAATGTCCTAGACAAAATTCTTAAAAATAGACTTATACTCTTCTATCATGGCTTCTTTCCAGGCTTGATGTTGGAAGGCTTCCTCAACATCAGAAGGTTCCGAATTTATGATTTCACACATTAGTGCAACATAGTTAGAGAATCTATTAGGTATTTTACTTAGCCTGAAAGTTCCTTTTAGAATTGCATAATTTTCACCCTCCTCAATCATCTTCCTGACCCATAGTGGTATTTTCTTAGTTACATTAGTGTCTCTCAGTTCATCAGTAGATTCCATAGGTTCAATGTGATTGTTTCCTTCAATTGATTCATGAGTCTCCCTCTGAATCTCAGAGGAGTGATCCTTTTCACGGTATTGAGGAGATTCATTATTTTTTTCATTAACATCCTAGATCTTTTTAATACAATATCCTCTTTGAATATTACATCTCTTCTTAGTTCAATTTGTCTTTGACCAGGAATATAGACCCTATAAGTTTTAGAAGTTTCACTATACCCAACAAAGATTCTCTTTTTTTCCAAAGGGTTCTAACTTAGATATTTTCTCCTTAGGGATGTGAATGTAAACAGGATAGCCAAAAATTCTTAAGTGACCTGTGTCAGGTTTGATTCGTGTGAATGCTTCTTCAAGAGTTTTTTATCAAGAAAGGGATGTGGACATCTATTTTGGATATACACAACAGCACTAGAGGCTTCAGCCTAGAATGAGGTATGAGGGTTCTGGTCATGCATCATGGCTTTGGTTCCTTCTGCTATAGTTCTAATTTTCTTTTTTTCTACCCCATTTTTTTGATGGTTGTAAGGTATAGTGCACTCCCTCTTGATCCCAGTATTTTTACAAAAAAAAAAAAAAAATTTCAAAGATGTATTCGCTCCCATTATATGATCTAAGGGTTTTTATACTTTTACTTGATATAATTTCTACTAGAGCCTTGAATTCCTTAAACATTTTAAGGACTTCATTAGACTCTTTACACTTTAGAAAATATATCCATGTCTTCCTAGAATAAACATCCACAAAATTAACATAATACAAAAATCCTCCTAAAAAGGATACTGAAATAGGTCCACATAAATCAGAATGACTAATTTCTAATACATTTTTGGATCTACTTTCACTACTATGAAATGTTCCCTTGGTATTCTTTCCCAAGGCACACCCTTTGCAGATTCCTTCATATTCTTGAGTCAGATTAGGTATCATTGTCACCATTTTCTCTATAGAAAGGAAAAGCACGAAAATGAAGATGCCCTAATCTTCTATGTCTTAATTCACAAGTGTTATAAGATTCATGAATAAGTGCTTGTGAAGGAGAGGTGCAAAGCTTGTACAGACACCCATGTCAAAATCCGATGGTGTGTGCCTTCTTGATATTTGATTTCTTAGGCCAGGCTAAGATTTTTCCATCCATGAAGGTGATTCTATATCCTTTGTCTTCAAGAGATGATATGGAAACCAGGTTGTGTTTGATGCTCGACACAACTAGTACACATGTTAATTAAATGGAGAAGCCTGATTTTAGTTGAATGGTACTTGTTTCAATCCCTTTCACTGGGTAGTTTGAATCATCTCCAATTGTGACTTCCTCATCATAATTTTCTACCATGGTGTCTAGGTTATCTCTAAATCCTATTATATGTCAGGATGCCCCACTGTCTATTACCCAAGTGTTAACACAAGTAGATACTTGTCTGGATAAAACTGAATAGAATACAATTCTTTCAGAATCTGTGTTGGCCTTACTAACTTCAACAATTGAGGATTGATGCTTAAGGCTTGGGCATGTCTAGGCCCTTTATAGAAAAATGACCATATTTATCACATCTAAAGCATTGAACTTTAGATAGGTCCCTTCTCCCTTTGAATGAATGCTTCTCTGTTGAGTCATTTCCTTTCTTCTTCTTGAAGTTATTTTTCTTTTCTCTTTTGTGCGACTGAGATCTTAGGACTTGTATGTCTTCATTTGTAGAGTTTATTACAATCCTTCTAGTGACCAATCTTGATTCTTCTTGTATGTAGTCAATTTTTAATCGATCAAATTTGGGAAGTTTGGATCGTGCAATAATCCCTTGAATTAATGGTTCCCAAGAGGTAGGAAGTTTGTTGAGTGCCAGTATGGTTAACTCCTTTCAATTGAATGTGTGACCAATTGTAGATAGTTGGTTCCTTAGCTCTATTATCATCATAAAATATGAAGTGATAATTTCTCCTTCATTCATCTTGATATGGTGGAGTTTTTGTTTTAGAGCAAGAGCCCTACTAGTATTATTTATCTCAAATATGTTTTCTAGATTTGAGAACATTAGATAGGTTCTATCTTGTTAGGATTAAGTAATACTGAGAGGGGGATGAATCAATATTACAACACTTTAAACTTAAACTTAGTAAAATCCAACTTAATCAGATAATTTTTGAAATGAAAAGAACATAAACACAAAACACAACTCATAACACCATGAATTTGTTGTTGAGGAAAGCCTGGCCAAGGGAAAACCCTAGTGGGAATGGTACCCACAAATATGTACTAAAAGCATCATGTCCCTATTAGGAGACCTAGCCATGTTAGGAGTTGAATATTACATTAGCACATTTCCTTGTTAGAGGAATACAAAAACCATATTAAAGGTATAGTGAGCTCACTTTTCATACAATCAGAAATATGGTTTTGTTATAATGATTTCTCAATAGTGAACAATACAAGCATCTACTATGCTTAGGTAGTTCCAGTTGAAGCTCACTCACCATCTGTCTGATTATGACATCATAATGCATTCATCTATTTGCATCCATACATTCCATCATACTCATACTTTTCTTCTCAAAAATCTCTTCCTATATATACATCATAATATGTCCAGTCAGCTTCCAATGCATCACAAAATAGAGTTAACACTTATACAAAAGGTAAATACCAAGTCGGTGATCATACACTATCAAAAAATAGGTAATCCTCAATCTTAATCTAGCATAGCACATTTGGACTCCGCATTATACTCCCTTAATCATCGCAACCTTTCATTTTTCATGTATCATTGTTACTCTATCTTCGCATGTCTTCAACATATTGTAACTTATTGAGATCAATACCAAAACATAAGAGACCTTAACTGAAGGTCATATACATCCCAAAATATTTTCTCTTAATCTTGCATGTCTTCATTCACCATATATTGTGCTCATTGACCAAAACTGTACTGTTATACTCTATAATTCTTCTTTCTGGACTTAGTCATTTTGCAAGCTATAACTCCAAAACTATATTTTACACCAAGCGATCATCCATACCAGATGTGTTTCCATAAATGACAACCCTAAAGTATTCCAGAACATTCCTGAATGAACCACTTTCCAACATATCTAACTTTGATATAATAGGGACGATATGATCTTTTTCTCCATCCACCAATCATTTCATGGCTTTGTTGTTATTCCTTGTCCATTGATATTTCTCGTCTTCTTCATCGGATTTGGGTATAGCCTTCTCCACAAGTGTGTTCCTTTAGTGCAAGAATCATCCTAAACTTCCATGATACAAAATTTTTAGCTCCTTCAAGACGATCCTCGGGTCTAACTCCATTCACCATTTTGTTGAATATAGAATCCTAGAAAATTTTAATGCAATTTAGTTGTTTCTTCTTGTATATCTAATCAGATCTTTCCTCACGCTAGCTCTGATACCATATTAAAGTTTATCATATTTTAAAGTAGAAGAATTTTATTTTCATTTTTTATTGTTGTTACTCAACTCGGTTGGATATATTTCAAAACTTGTAAATAAGGTTATTGTTGATAGATGAATACTATTAATTCAAATGAATCAAGCTTGAAATGGTATATATATGAGTATCAATGTCTTTGACTTTCACTTTCAATTTATGTACTTATCAATGAATTGATACTCGTCTCAATATATATAATATATGGAGGAGGCATGTCTTCAAAGAGTCATGCCTCCACGTGAATCAAATTCACATGAAGGCATGCCTCTTAAAAGAGTCATGCTCCTCTCAATTAATTGGTTGTGTTTAGACAGTGGTGTAATTACATATGTTAAGTTCTAACTCGATTTAAATAATTGATCAACATCTTAGCATAATTTGATTCATAATCAATATAAAATCGATTTATAATTAAGATAATATCAGATCGATACATAATTCATTCTCATGATAATGATTAATTCTCTTCATTGATTCATATATGATCGATTTCACTTAATCGAGTCATATATTATTGATTTACTTAATATAGTCGATTTCACTTAATCAATTCATTAAATTAATATAGTGCTAGTATACATCACCGATTCTCTTAATCAATTTATATGATCAAAGTAGATTAATACATGATTAGTTTATATAATCAATTATCATAATCTATTTTCATAATCAGTATGATTAATAATTACATATAAAACAAATCCAAATTATGTATATATGTGCATACATATAT
>MU226173.1:2176261-2249968 GCA_018584345.1 Thuja plicata
TCATTAGAATATATATAATACATGTTGATTAATAATAATATATTATATATGTTATATTATTAATAATCATATGAAATTTAATATTTAATATTAAATTATTATATTATTCTTAATTAATAATTGATTGATGAAACATTATAAGATTGATTAACTTATGATTAATAGGAAGAGGCATGTCCTTTCTTATAAATAATAATGAATAGACATGTCCCATGAAAGGACATGTCTCTCCTAGCCTCATTCCTAATATAAATGAAAGAGAGATTGTTGCATTTGGAAAACATATACAACATAGAGTGTTATTACATTTGCAGCTATCCTAAAAACTTAACAACTGGTATGGAGAAAAAGAAAAGGATGGCTCCCATTGCTTGGGACAAGGTCTGCAGACTTGTTAACAAAGGGGACCTTGGCTTACGCAAAATCAAAAATCTTAATGATCACCATTTATCTAAACTTACATGGAGATATTATAATTCCAAGGGAGAATGGACTCTAATATGGGACAATAAATAAAATAAGGAGCGTCCTAACCTTTCTAGATTTCTTGGCAGGGACAATGGAGATGGAGGATCCTTTATATGGACAAATGCTCTTAAAAATAATGAAATCATAAGGAAATACGTCAAATGGAAAGTTAGAAATGGCATAAATGTCTTTTTTTAAGAATATGATTGGATATTACAAACCACCCTCAAGGAGTGCACTGGATGGAATGACTTTGAGATCCAGTGCAAACTAAGATTTGAAAGGAAAGTTGTAGATTACTCGGATAGGGATCACTGGAATGATTTAACAGTTATTGACAACTCTTTGCGTCAGATCAATAAATTTCTTAATTCTACTATATTGATTAAGGAAGATGAGATAATATGGAAGTACAGTCTGAATGGTAACTTTACTATCTCATCCCTGTATCACTGGGAGTATGTGAATTTAAATGTGCCTTGCTGGGCTAAAGCTTGGATTAAGTACCTTACCCCAAAGATTAATTTTTTTTTCTAGATTTTACTGCAAAACCTGGTTTTAACAAATGATAACCTGAGAAAAAGAGGTGTTATAATTTTAAATAGATGTTACCTATGTTGGGCTTAATGGGAAGTAGTACTGAGAGGGGAGGGGTGAATCAGTACCTCTAAAACTTTTAACACTTTTCACCTTTGATCATTAGCAATCATTCTTTACTATATTACCGACCATTTCTGATGTTCTTTCTTATGCAAGTAGTATTAATTCATAATATTTAATTGTATGTAACATTCATAGAAACATTCATGAAAGTAATAAACACATAACACAAGATATGATATCGCAGAAAACTCCTGTTAGGAAGTAAAAACTGTGGTGGCGATGACACCCACAAAACTTCACTATCTGCATAATGGAGAGAGTCGATAAAGGCTTAAAATTGATAACTTTTGATGATCTACCCTGTTAGGAGTATTAAATTGGAGACCGGTTAAGATTTACACTGTTAAGAGCTTTAGCAACACTAATGAAGTGTGCACTTTGTTAAGAGATTTACAATAGGATTGTTAGGTCCACCTTTCTTGAAAGGATTTTTTAAGTGTACTACACTTGTTAGAAGGAGTACAATATGTTTGACCTGACTATATGAAATCTATTATTGTTGATCACAGATCCATTAAAGCTCTCATAATATGAATATTACCTATAGTGATTGATGAATACCTTTTCTCTGCTCGTCGGTAGCCTGTGTTCTTGTTCTTGAAACTGATTTGATCCTTTTCTTCCCTTCTGCATGAATTCTATTGTCTGATCCTTAGATGCTCTGAATGGCTACAATCATCATCGAACAACATGTTCACAATAGATTGAGCATCTATTTATACAAGTATTCGACCTATTCTAGAATCACGCATTACAAAGTTAACTCTTGATCGAAGGTATACAACTTGACCTTGATCTTTTAATTTGCATGTTTTTAAAATAGTTGAACTGATTAAAACAATAATAATTACATTTCTTTCTCCACACATAATGGATTTAAAACAAAATAAGAAGCTAAATATACAACTTCAGTGTTTTATCTGACGTGGAAAGTCAGATCCACTTTTTGTGGGATGTAACTGACTGTCAGTTCTTGGTCATTGGGTTGAACTGAAAGTCTGTTCATGTTCCTTCATTGAACTGATCTTCAGGTTCCCTTCATCTGTTGGGTTCCTCTCTTTTTTGTTTTGTCGAGTTGCACTGTTGTTACTCGTCGGGTTCCTTTCTCCTTTTTTTTGTCAAGTAACACTAAATAGTGTTTGTCGGGATGCTTTGTACTTGGAATTATTGGATAACCTTGGCGTCAGGTAGTGTTGTGCCATGTCTATCAGTGTAGTGTAGACCAATGGTTTAGATCATTTTTTTCCTTGTATATACT
Organism: Thuja plicata; assembly: GCA_018584345.1. NCBI lineage: Eukaryota > Viridiplantae > Streptophyta > Pinopsida > Cupressales > Cupressaceae > Thuja > Thuja plicata. The sequence goes on from MU226173.1 coordinate 2,178,651, forward strand.
AATGGCAAAGTATAATGCCTTCAATCTCCCCCTTTCACATTAGTATCAAAAACTGATATGTGCATAATACTAAAGTGTTTAGTATGTACACCATGTCTATATCCTTGTCATTATATGACTCCCCCTAACTATATGCATTGGTATAGTATAAGTATAATGTACATGTATACTTGCCTTTATACTATACATTCCCTTGTTCTTTTCTCTTTCAAATGACTGACTGTACACATCATTTCCTCCTTTCATTTCCCCCTTCTTTTACTATGACTGTACATATCAATTCCCCCTTTATTTGATACTCATGACAAAAATGTACAACTTATAAGATGCCAAAAATGTGTAACTTACAATGTGTCAAGAATATGCGAGTGGGTATTCTTAATATCTTCGAGCAATTTCTCCCATTTTTCTTTCAGTAGTTCTAGTGCCATGGGCTCTAGCTCTAGCCATGCATGCATATCATAAATGTTGTCTAGGACAGACATTTATGGGGTGGAAATTAGTTATTTTTCCTCTGTCATATCTTTCTGTAGTAGTGAGAGTGTCAGTAAGAGTTGTGCTTCAAGCTCATTTACCTCATCTCTAAACTTGGTCTCTGCAATCTGAATGTCTTGTCTCAATTTCTGTGCTTTTTTGAGCTGCTCATTGTGCAATTTTATTGCCTCTTCACTATTCATGAGACTTTGTGCACTTGTTTGAAGATCAGCATCTATTTGTGCTATCTTGTCGGTATACTCCTAGGTGAGTTGATCAAACGTGCATAACTTTTGTATCAAGGTTATAGCTTCTGAGATTATGGGATCTATTATGCTAACCAATTCAGAAAGCTTTACCTTTTCCAATGCCACTTCTTGGCTTATATTTTCTTCTAGCTTGAACTCATATTTATTTTCAAGTCTTTCTTTCATGACCTTCTCATCATCTATGTTCTAAGATGTGATTGCATCTATGAGAACCTCTAATTGATCAAGCATTGGGGCTGTTTGATCAACATCTACATCTGGTACAATTTGTTGAGGTATATCGCGTGCTATTTCAAGTACCTTTGTCTCTTTTGTGGCTTTTCTCAATTTGTCCTACATTGCTTTTCTCTCACAAAGTCTTGCATACTTTGTCAATTCAGTTGGATCCAATGTCCTTGGATCACAAACTGGAATCTCAATGATATCATACAGAGTGATTAGATTCTTATGCTTTCTCTTCTTCTTCTTTCAGATTTGTGTGGATGCAGATGTATGAACTACCTTTAATAGTTCATTTTTCCTCTTTGAAGTTCTTGGTGAAGGCTTTGTTGAAGATGCTTCTTGTGTTTTATGCTCGGTGTGCACCTGTCATTTCGTGAAGACCTCTCTCCATCAACCTTGGGTGTCTCTACATATTTTTCTTCTGTTTTCTTCTCCAGCTCATCTTTCTTTGCTTCTTCACTCTTTTATTTCTGTGTGTCCTCTTCTACCTTCTGTGCTTCCTCTTTACTTTGATTATTAGACTTATCTTTCTAATCATCGGTTGCATCTTGTTCTCTAGTTGTGTCCTTTGTGTCATCTGTGGTGTCTTTTGCTTCTACATCACCCTTGTCCTTGGGTGTGCTTGTATCTTATGCAATAGATGCTTCATTACCTTCTAGTATATTGATGGCCTTCATCAATACTGGCATATTACTTTGTGTGCTATCTTGTTTTGTATCTAAACCGGTGTCCTTCTCGTTGGTTTGGTCTTTTTGAGGAGTGGCATCTTCATCTTTTTGTATTCACTCTGCAGTGTCTGGTTTTGTTGTGTCAATGACTAAAGTGTCCTACCATGTCTCATCAGCAACATTCATTTATTTATGCACTGTTATCTTCAGCTCTAGTTATTTTTCCTGATCTTTAAGACATATAAATATTACATCATCTTCTTTTTGTGGATCCTTATCAGAGTCATAATGTGTGATGTATTGAATGTCAAGATCATCCATGACTTTGTCCAAATCTATTGGCTCCATATCTTCAACATTTTCTAAAGCAATGTGCTTAGGACTTGTCTTGTCTTTCTCCTGCTCTCTATGAGGTGTGTCGGTGAGAAGTGACTGATTCTCATGACTTGTTGACTCTACATGCAGATCTAGGAGTTGTCTCCATTTTGTCTCGGTCATGGTATCCAGCTCTATAAACTTATCCTCTAGCACTTTGTAAGCTCTTATCTTGGCTACAAATTTGCTTGAGTGCTTCTTCATTATTTATTTGATTTCTTCTATCTTAGATTCGGGAGGCATAAGTGTGACAAGTACCCTCTCCCTTGCTTCTCTTTCAATTTGTAGAGCATATGACCATTGTTGAGATATTTTTTTACCCAGCTCTTTGGGTATTTGGTTGACAAATTTAGCTGGTACATACCATTGACTTGATGATTGCCTCTTGTATCTTATTTTGGTCCTCTGGTTTAAGTGTATCCCATTGTCTGATTTTCTTATCATACATGGTGCTAGATCCAGCAATAGACTCAACAACCTAATCAATTGTTTGATTTCTGAAATTTTTCTTCACTACACCAGGCTCATCCTCTTTAGAATCCTCAATTTCAGCTTTAGTCCTGACCATTCTTTTTCTCCTCTTTGTAGGTTTTTGTTTCTCTATTTGCTTCTTTGTTTACTTTGTTGGCTGCTTCCTCTTATAGGTCCTTACTTGACCTTTCTTAAGAGGTGTGGTATTGGTCTTAGAAATTTGACTCCTTATCCTTTGTTTCTTTGTAGGAGGTGGGGGTGTATCAGAATCGATTGCCTTAGAATCTGATTTATGCTCATCTTTCCCTTCACCGATGGTACCATGTTCATCGGTTTCCTCTGTTTGTTCTTGTTCCTCCTCATTAACTGATAGAATATTTTTAAGCTTCTTAACCATCTTATTCTTCTTGTTGACAGTATTTTTGATTTCTAGGCCTCTTTTATCTTTGACCTGGCCTCTTCATAAGTTCCAAAACTTGGTTTTTTGTTTTCAATTGGCTCATTGATCAATGCATCAATAGCATTGATTTCTTGATCTATGTTGATTTCATAATCAAGAGAGGCTAACCAAGCTGTTCTTGGTTCAACCAGTTTTATGTGGGTGAAGTCTGTATCCACCATAAAACATATCTCATCCCTATGTTTTTCAATTAGTTTCTCAGGTATCCTTACTCTTTCCATCATCTTTTCATTGAATTCAAGGAAGTATGCAGTCATAATTGAATCAAAATTATCTCCTAGTGACTTAATAAGTTCACTAACTTGTAGTGTGACTAGCTTTGTAGTATCCCATTTTACTTTTCCTACTGAAGGAAAGTATTCTTGAAAGAAGAAAAATATATACATGATAAGTGAGCCAAACTTACATGTGTTCATCTTTGCAGACCTTATTGTGTTCATGTTCTCATCAAGTTTCTTTAGCAAGATCTCACATAGATCCATCTTTATGCCCTTTATCACTATCTTGTAAGTTGTGCTTACTGATGTAGATGCAATGTTGTTAAGCCTACTTGCTTGGAAGATCTTGTACCCAATTACACAAGCACCGAACCTTAGTTCCTCATCGGTGATAGTGTTTACCTTAAGGCCTCTGTTATTGCACATAGCTTTTGTGAGCTTTTCAGCTTCTGTCCTAGAGGGATGCTTATGTGTCTTAGGCTTGTCGATTATTGGATAACCAGTGATAACATGAAGAACATCCTTTGTCATTTTCTTAGGTTGATCTAACCATAGCTTTTGATCATGAATTCTACTCAAAACTAACCTAATCTAGTCAGTTTTGAAGTCCCTTGGGAAATATAGGGCATTTGTTATTCCCTTTACTTGCAGATGCTTATATTCATCTTTTAGGTTTCCTTCTGCATCACAAATCTTCTTGTAAGGTTCATCCATCTCCAGATCACCTATTTCAGTGATCTTGCAGTGAATGTAGGACCTTATTTCCTCTATCAGCAAAACCCTAGGTGGAATCTTAGAAAATGCACCGGTTTCATCGGGTTAGGATGCAATCTCTGGGCATATAATGTACTTGGGCTCCACACAGGTGTTGTTCTTAATTAACCTAACCACATTCTTCTTATCATTCTTGATCTTCATAGTTCTTGAAGTGGTTGCCATCATTTTTCAAATTTAGGGCTTTCTTTGAAAATAACAACAGAGTTCTTTGGTGCCCTCGGTACTTACTTCAATCCGTGATACTGGTGAATGAACTGTTTTCTATGTTTTTGATCGAGTCGACCTCGCTCTGCTATCTGATCTTTTATCACTCTGGTTTCACTCTACTTTTTCTCTTCAAATTATGTGTGCAAAATGAAGTGCTCCCATTGAGTATTTATACACTTTTGCCCTAAGTCTGTCATAAATGCTCAACGACTCATCGGGTCATGAAGACGGAGTTCGTTGGGTAGACTTTCAAAAACCATCGTCAGTGTTTTCAGGATGCTCAAGATGGCTATTAAGATTTGTTTTTCTTTCATCGACGGATATCGGTGTTGTGTCATAACAGCTTTATAACTTTTCTTCCTTACCGACGAGTTTCAGGTTACATTAGCAACTTAGACGTCTTATGTGTTGACCGACAATTATCGGTAAGTGTTGACAGCTCATCCTTTATATTCACCAATGATTTTTGGTATGTGTTTATTGATGGGGTTGTTTTCTCATAATTGTAACAAGTAACATATTATGCATCTTTATTTATGCAGATTTTGACTATGTATTAATTTGTATAATGGAACTGATGCAAAATATTACTTGGTGTAGTGCAGTTCCATACTTACTTGTTCAACTCAAGTGGGGGTGGGGATGTCACCGGATCCATTGGATGGGGTGTCACCATTTGCATTGCTTGGTCCAGCTTCATCATTGCTTGAATATTTTCTCCACATTTTGTCTCTAGCCCTCTGGATATCTTCAATGGTGTTTCCATTGGGATATATGCTTGTCTTTGTCATTCGGTCTTTGCAGTATTTCTTGAGATGACCAACTTTGTGATAGTGTAAGCATGCCATTTCAGGGTTTGTCCCGCCTCTAGACCTTTTGGTCCATGCCCTCATGTAGTTTGAAGAAATGTGACCATATCTACCACATGCTATACAATTTGTCCAAGTATTGTAGTCCCATACATATTGATTACCGATTCTCTTCGGTTGATAGGGAGTTTCTTGACCTTTAGGATTCCATGCTTGCCTTTTCTTTTTCTAGCATTCATTAGTTGTGTGCCCTTTCATCTTGCATGTAGGATAGTATGTGTCCATGTAGGTTTCCTTCTTTGTTTGATCCATCTTTGACTTACATTCATATGCTTTATGTCCTTTCTTGTTACATTTAGGAATCCTATGAATGAAGATGTAGATTTAGGAATACCTTTCATTTTGCCTCTACACACATTTGATGTGTGGCCTTGCTTTCCATAGTGTTTGCATGTCAGCTTTCTTGGTCTTGGATTTTCATAGACATTCTTTGGATTGCCTTGATTTGATGATTCTCCATTTTCGTGAAAGCCTAGACCATTGTTTTTGTTGACTCTTCGTTTTCCTTCAAGAAAATCATCCATTAATTTATTTCTCTCTTTAGCCTTTCTGATAACTTCATTATGTTGTTGTTGAATTCTAACCTCATGCTTTAGTTTTTCATTTTCTTCTCTTAGTTCACCGATAGCCTGTACTCTTTCAATGAGTTCTATATTCATTCTGTTTTCTTCTTGACTCGTAAGAATAATCTGATTTGTAATCTCATGGTGATGCTCAGCATGTCTTTGAATTTCTAACTCCTTTTCTTGTAGCTTCTCTGTAATCTTCCTTCTGTCATCAATAGCTAGTGTTCTTTCTATTTCAACTTGTCTAATAGAACTCATCACATCAACCATTCTTACCATCTAGGTCTCTTGACCGATTTGTAGCATTTTTATTTGTTCTGACAGATGTTGATTGATCTCCTTTATATTTGTGATGTTCTCTTCTGATGTATCTGATACATTAGTTGTATTTGATCCTGAAGATTCAAAGAAACCTGGAATCTCTTCTTCTTGATAATCTTTTTCATTGCTCTGAGTTGCCATACCTTTTCTCTCATCCAATAGCTCTCTCATCTTGACTCTTGCTTCTTTATACTGTTCATAGAACATATATATTTCAAGATTTTTGTTCTCAATATTCTTATCAAGTTTGTACTTCTCCATTGTATGATCTTTGCTCTTAAGCCTTTAAGCTTTCCAAGAAGACACTTAGCTCTGATACCAATTGTTGGGATTAATGTAAAGTAGTACTAAGAGGGGAGGGGTGAATCAATACCTCTAAAACTTTTAACACTTTTCACCTTTGATCATTAGTAATCATTCTTTACTGTATTACCAACCATTTCTGATGTTCTTTCTTATCCAAGTAGTATTAATTCATAATCTTTAAGTGTATGCAAAATTATTAAAAACATTCATGAAAGTAATAAACACATAACACAAGATATGATATCGAGGAAAACTTCTGTTAGGAAGTAAAAACTATGGTGGGGATGACACCCACAAAACTTCACTATCTGTGGAATGGAAGGGAGATGATAAAGGCTTAAAATTGATCACTTTTGATTATATACCCTATTAGGAGTATTAAAGTGGAGACCGATTAAGATCTACTTTGTTAAGAGCTTTAGCAACACTAATGAAGTGTGCACTCGGTTAACAAGAGGACTGTTAGGTCCACCTTTCTTGAAAGGATTTCTTAAGTGTACTACACTTTTAAGAATGAGTACAATATGTTTGACCTAACTGTATGCAATCTATTATTGTTGATCATAGATCCATTATAGCTCTCATAATATGAATATCACCTATAGTGATTGATCAATACCTTTTCTCTACTCTTCGGTAGCCTGTGTTCTTGTTCTTGAAACTGATTTGATCCTTTTATGTCCTTCTGCATGAATTCTCTTGTCTGATCCTTAGATTCTCTCAATGGCTACAATCATCATCGAATAACATGTTCACAACAGATTGAGCATCTATTTATACAATTATTTGACCTATTCTAGAATCACGCATTACAAAGTTAACTCTTGATCCAAGGTATGCAACTTGACCTTGATCTTTTAGTTTGAATGTTTTTAAAATAGTTGAACTGATTAAAACAATAATAATTAAATTGCTTTCTCCACACATAATGGATTTAAAACAAAACAAGAAGCTAAATATACAACTTCAGTGTTTTATCTGACATGGAAAGTCAGATCCACTTTTTGCGGGATGTAACTAACTGTCAGTTCTTGGTTGTCAAGTTGAACTGAAAGTATGTTGGTGTTCCTTCATTGAACTTATCATCAAGTTCCCTTCATCTATCAGGTTCCTCTCTTTGTTGTTTCGTCAGGTTGTATTGTTGTTACTCATCAGGTTCCTTTATCCTTTTTGTCATCAGGTAACACTGAATAGTGTTTATCAGGATAGGGATCACTAGAATGATTTAACAGTTATTGAAAACTCTTTGGGTCAAATCAATAAATTTCTTAATTCTACTATATTGATTGAGGAAGACATGATAATATGGAAGTACAGTCTGAATGCTAACTATACTATCTAATCTCTGTATCACCAGGAGTATGAGAATTTTAATGCGCCTTGCTGGGCTAAAGCTTAGGCTAAGTACCTTACCCCAAAGATTAATATTTTTTTTGGATTTTGCTGCAAAACATGGTTTTGACAAATGATAACCTAAGAAAAAGAGGTGTTATAATTTTAAATAGATGTTACCTATGTTGCGATTAATGGGAAGTAGTACTGAGAGGGGAGGGTGAATCAATACCTCTAAAACTTTTAACACTTTTCACCTTTGATCATTAGCAATCATTCTTTACTGTATTACCGGCCATTTCTGATGTTCTTTCTTATGCAAGTAGTATTAATTCATAATATTTAATTGTATGCAACATTCATAGAAACATTCATGAAAGTAATAAACACATAACACAAGATATGATATCGCAAAAAACTCCTGTTAGGAAGTAAAAACTGTGGTGGGGATGACACCCACAAAACTTCACTATCTGTAGAATAGAGGGAGCCGGTAAAGGCTTAAAATTGATCACTTCTGATTATCTACCCTGTTAGGAGTATTAAATTGGAGACTGGTTAAGATTTACTTTGTTAAGAGCTTTAGCAACACTAATGAAGTGTGCACTCTGTTAAGAGATTTACAATAGGATTGTTAGGTCCACCTTTCTTGAAAGGATTTTTAAGTGTACTACACTTGTTAGGAGTACAATATGTTTGACCTGACTGTATGCAATCTATTATTTCTGATCACAGATCCATTAAATCTCTCATAATATGAATATCACCTATAGTGATTGATGAATACCTTTTCTCTGCTCATCGATAGCCTGTGTTCTTGTTCTTGAAACTGATTTGATCCTTTTCTTCCCTTCTTCATGAATTCTCTTCCCTGATCCTTAGATGCTCTTAGTGGCTACAATCATCATCGAACAACATGTTCACAATAGATTGAGCATCTATTTATACAAGTATTTGACCTATTCTAGAATCACGCATTACAAAGTTAACTCTTAATCCAAGGTTTACAACTTGACCTTGATCTTTTAATTTGCATGTTTTTAAAATAGTTGAACTGATTAAAACAATAATAATTACATTTCTTTCTCTACACATAATGGATTTAAAACAAAACAAGAAGCTAAATATATAACTTTAGTGTTTTATGTAATGTGGAAAGTCAGATCCACTTTTTGCGGGATGTAACTGACTGTCGGTTCTTGGTCATTGGGTTGAAATGAAAGTCTGTCGGCGTTCCTTCATTGAACTGATCTTCAAGTTCCCTTCATCTTGTGGGTTCCTCTCTTTTTTTTTTTTGGGTTGCACTGTTGTTACTCATCGTGTTCCTTTCTCCTTTTTTTTGTCAGGTAACATTGAATAGTGTTTGTCGGGATGCTTTGTACTTGGCATTATTGGATAACCTTGGCGTCGAGTAGTGTTGTGCCATGTCTATCAGTGTAGTGTAGACCGATGGTGTAGATCATGTTTTTCCTTGTATATACTAATGGCAAAATATAATGCCTTCAATCTCCCCCTTTCACATTTGTATCAAAAACTGATATGTGCATAATACTAAAGTGTTTAGCATGTACACCATGTCTATATCCTTGTCATTATATGACTCCCCATAACTATATGCATCGGTATAGTATAAGTATAATGTACATGTCTACTTGCCTTTATACTATACATTCCCCTATTCTTTTCTCTTTCAAATGACTGACTGTACACATCATTTCCTCCTTTCATTTCCCCCTTCTTTTACTATGAATGTACATATCAATTCCCCCTTTATTTGATAGTCATGACAAAAATGTACAACTTATAAGATGCCAAAAATGTGACAAAAATGTGTAACTTACAATGTGTCAAGAATATGCGAGTGGGTGTTCTTGATATCTTTGAGTAATTTCTCCCATTTTTCTTTCAGTAGTTCTAGTGCCATGGGCTCTAGCTCTAGCCATGCATGCATATCATAAATGTTGTCTAGGAAAGACATTTATGGGGTGGAAATTAGTTCTTTTCCCTCTATCATATGTTTCTATAGTAGTGAGAGTGTCGGTAAGAGTTGTGCTTGAAGCTCATTTACCTCATCTGTAAACTTGGTCTCTGCAATTTGAATGTCTTGTCTCAATTTTTGTGCTTTCTTGAGCTGCTCATTGTGCAATTTTATTGCCTCTTCACTATTTCTGAGACTTTGTGCACTTGTTTGAAGATAAGCATCTATTTGTGCTATCTTGTCATTATACTCCTAGGTGATTTGATCAAGCGTCCATAACTTTTGTATCAAGGTTATAGCTTCTAAGATTATGGGATCTATTGTGCTAACCAATTCAGAAAGCTTTATCTTTTGCAATGCCACTTCTTGGCTTATCTTTTCTTCTAGCTTGAACTCATATTTATGTTCAAGTCTTTCTCCCATGACCTTCTCAGCATCTATGTTCTGAGATGTGATTGCATCTGTGAGAACCACTAATTGATCAAGCATTGGGGCTGTTTGATCAACATCTACATCTAGTACAATTTGTTGAAGTATGTTGTGTGCTATTTCAAGTACCTTTGCCTCTTTTGTGGCTTTTCTCAATTTTTCCTACATTGCTTTTCTCTCACAAAGTCTTGCATACTTTGTCAATTCAGTTGGATCCAATGTCCTTAGATCAAAAATTGGAATCTCAATGATTTCATCCAAAGTTATTGGATTCTTATGCTTTATCTTCTTCTTCTTTGAGATTTGTGTGGACGCAACTGTATGAACTACCATTGATAGTTCATTTGTCCTCTCTGAAGTGCTTGGTGAAGGCTTTGTTGAAGATACTTCTTGTGTTTACTGCTCGGTGTGCACCTGTCCATTTCGTGAAGAAATCTCTCCATCAACCTTGGGTGTCTCTACATATTTTTCTTATGTTTTCTTCTCCAACTCATCTTTCTTTGCTTCTTCACTCTTTTATTTCTGTGTGTCCTCTTCTACCTTTTGTGCTTCCTCTTTACTTTGATTAGTAGACTTATCTTTCTGATCATCGGTTTCATCTTCTTCCTCATTTGTGTCCTTTGTGTCATCTATGGTGTCTTTTGCTTCTGCATCACCCTTGTCCTCGAGTGTGCTTGTATCTTATGCAATAGATGCTTCATTACCTTCTAGTATATTGATGGCCTTCATCAATATTGGCATATTTCTTTGTGTGCTAGCTTGTTTTGTATCTAAACCGGTGTCCTTCTCATCGGTTTGGTCTTTTTAAGGAGTGACATCTTCATCTTCTTTTATTTGCTCTGCAGGGTCTGGTTCTGTTGTGTCAATGACTGAAGTGTCCTACCATGTCTCATCAGCAACATTCATTTCTTTATGCACTATTGTCTTCAGCTCTTGTTGCTTTTCCTGATCCTTAAGAGATATAAATATTACATCATCTTCTTTTTGTGGATCCTTATCAGAGTCATAATGTGTGATGTATTGAATGTCAAGATCATCCATGACTTTGTCCAAATCTATTGGCTCCATATCTTCAATATTTTCCAAAGCAATGTGCTTAGGACTTGTCTTGTCTTTCTCCTCCTCTCTATGAGGTGTATCGGTGAGAAGTGACTGATTCACACGACTTGTTGACTCTGTAGTTAGATCTAGCAGTTGTCTCTATTTTGTCTCGGTCATGGTATCCATCTCTATAAACTTATCCTCTAGCACTTTGTAAGCTCTTATCTTGGCTACAAATTTGCTTGAGTGCTTCTTCATTATTTATTTGATTTCTTCTATCTTAGATTCGGGAGGCATAAGTGTGACAAGTACCCTCTCCCTTGCTTCTCTTTCGATTTGTAGAGCATATGACCATTGCTGAGATATTTTGTTACCCAGCTCTTTGGGTATTTGGTTGACAAATTCAGCTGGTACGTACCATTGACTTGATGATTGCCTCTTGTATCTTATTTTGGTCCTCTAGTTTAAGTGTATCCCATTGTCTGATTTTCTTATCATACATGGTGCCAGATCCAGCAATAGATTCAACAACCTCATCAATTGTTTGATTTCTAAACTTTCTCTTCACTACATCAGGCTCATCCTCTTTAAAATCCTCAATGTCAGCTCTAGTCCTGACCATTCTTTTTCTCCTCTTTGTACGTGTTTGTTTCTAGGTTTGCCTCTTTGTTTTCTTTATTGGTTGCTTCCTCTTATAGGTCCTTACTTGACCTTTCTTAAGAGGTGTGGTATCGGTCTTAGCAGTTTGACTCCTTGTGCTTTGTTTCTTTGTAGGAGGTGGAGGTATATCAGACTTAGTTGCCTCAGAATCTTATTTCTTCTCATCTTTCCCTTCACCGATGGTACCATGTTCATCGGTTTCCTCTGTTTGTTCTTGTTCCTCCTCATTAACCGATAGAATATTTTTAAGCTTCTTAACCATCTTATTCTTCTTGGTGATAGTATTTTTGATTTCTAGGCCTCTTTTATCTTTGACCTGGCCTCTTCATAAGTTCCAAACCTTGGTTGTTTGTTGTCAATTGGCTCATTGATCAATGCATCAATAGCATTGGTTTCTTGATCTATGTTGATTTCATAATCAAGAGGGGCTAACCAAGCTGTTCTTGGTAAAACCAGTTTTATGTGGGTGAAGTCTGTATCCACCATAAAACATATCTCATCCCTATGTTTTTCAATTAGTTGCTCAGGTATCCTTACTCTTTCCATCATCTTTTCATTGAATTCAAGGAAGTATGTAGTCATAATTGAATCAAAATTATCTCCTAGTGACTTAATAAGTTCACTAACTTGTAGTGTGACTGGCTTTGTAGTATCCCATTTTACTTTTCCCACTAAAGGAAAGTATTCTTGAAAGAAGAAAAATATACACATGATAAGTGAGCCAAACTTACATGTGTTAGTCTTTGCAGACCTTATTGTGTTCATGTTCTCGTCAAGTTGCTTTAGCAGTATCTCACATAGATCCATCTTTATGCCCTTTGTCACTATCTTGTAAGCTTTTCTTACTGGTGTAGATGCAATGTTGTTAGGCCTACTTGCTTGGAAGATCTTGTACCCAATTACACATGCACCGAACCTTAGTTCCTCATCGGTGATGGTGTTTACCTCAAGGCCTCTGTTATCACACATAGCTTTTGTGAGCTTTTCAACTTTTGTCCTGGAGGGATGCTTATGTGTCTTAGGCTTGTCGATTATTGGATAACGAATGACAGCATGAAGGACATCCTTAGTGATTTGCTTAGGTTGATCTAACCATAGCTTCTGATCATGCATTCTGCTCAAAACTAACCTAATCCAGTCAGTTTTGAAGTCCCTTGTGAAATATAGGGCATTTGTTATTCCCTTTACTTGCAGATGCTTATGTTCATCTTTTAGGTTTCCTTCTACATCACAAAGCTTCTTGTAAGCTTCATCCATCTCCAGATCACCTATTTCAGTGATCTTGCAGTGAATGTAGGACCTTACTTCCTCTATCAGCAAAACCCTAGGTGGAGTCTTAGAAAATGCGTCGGTTTCATCGCGTTAGGATGCAATCTCCGGGCATATCTTGTACTTGGGCTCCACACAGGTGTTGTTCTTAATTAACCTAACCACATTCTTCTTATCATTCTTGATCTTTATAGTTATTGAAGTGGTTGCCATCATTTTTTAGATTTAGGGCTTTCTTGAAAATTTAGGGCTTTCTTTGAAAATAAAAATAGAATTCTTTGGTGCCCTCGGTACTTACTTCGATCTGTGATACTGGTGAATGAACTATTTTTTGTGTGTTGGATCGAGTCAAGGTCGCTCTGCTATCTGATCTTTTATCACTCTGGTTTTGCTCTGCTTTTTATCTTCAAATTGCGGGTGCAAAATGAAGTGCTCCCATTGAGTATTTATAGACTTTTGACCTAAGTCTGTCATAAATGCTCAACGACTCGTCGGGTCATTAAGACGGAGTTCATCGGGAAGACTTTTAAAAATCATCATCAGTGTTTTCAGGAAGCTCGAGATGGCTATTAAGATTTTTGTTTCTTTCACCGACAGATATCGGTGTTGTGTCGTGACAAATTTATAACTTTTCTTCCTTACAGACGAGTGTCAGGTTACATTAGCAACTTAGCCATTTTATGTGTTGACCGACAATTATCAGTAAGTGTTGACAGCTCATCCTTTATATTCATCGATGATTTTTTGTATGTGTTTACCGATGGGGTTGTTTTCTCAGAATTGTAACAAGTAACATATTATGCAGATTTTGACTATGTATTAATTTGTATAATGGAACTGGTGCAAAATATGACTCGGTGTAGTGCAGTTCCATACTTACTTGTTCAACTCAAGTGGGGGTGGTGATGTCACCGGATACATTGGATGGGGTGTCACCATTTGTATTGCTCGGTCCAGCTTCATCATTGCTTAAAAAAAATTTCCACATTTTGTCTCTAGCCCTCTGGATATCTTCAATGGTGCTTCCATTGGGATATATGCTTGTCTCTATCATTCGGTCTTTGCAGTCTTTCTTGAGATGACCAACTTTGTGACAGTGTAAGCATGCCATTTTGGGGTTTATCCAGCCTCTAGACCTTTTGGTCCATGCCCTCATGCAGTTTACAAAAAATTGACCATATATACCACATGCTATACAGTTTGTCCAAGTATTGTAGTCCCATACATATTGATTATTGATTCTCTTTGGTTGATACGAAGTTTCTTGACCTCTAGGATTCCATGCTTGTCTTTTCTTTTTCTAGCATTCATTAGTTGTGTGCCCATTCATCTTGCATGTAGGATAGTATGTGTCTATGTAGGTTTCCTTCTTTTGTTGATCCATCTTTGACTTACATTCATATGCTTTATGTCCTTTCTTGTTACATTTATAATAGAATCCTATGAATGAAGATGTAGATTTAGGAATACCTTTCGTTTTGCCTCTACACACATTTGATGTGTGGCCTTGCTTTCCATAGTGTTTGCATGTCAGCATTCTTGGTCTTGGATTTTCATAGACATTCTTTGGATTGCCTTGATTTGATGATTCTCCATTTTCGGTAAAGCCTAGACTATTTTTGTTGTTGACTCTTCGTTGTCCTTCAAGAAAATCATCCATTCTTTTATTTCTCTCTTTAGCCTTTCTGATAACTTCAATATGTTGTTACTGAATTCTAACCTCATGCTTTAGTTTTTCATTTTCTTCTCTTAGTTCACCGATATCCTGTACTCTTTCAATGAGTTCTATGTTCATTCTGTTTTCTTCTTGACTCATAAGAATAATCTGATTTGTAATCTTATGGTGATGCTCAGCATGTCTTTGAATTTCTAACTCCTTTTCTTGTAGCTTCTCTATAATCTTCCTTATGTCAAACAGAACTCATCACATCAATCATTCTTACCATATGGGTCTCTTGACCGATTTGTAGCATTTTTATTTGTTCTGACAGATGTTGATTGATCTCCTTTATATTTGTGATGTTCTCTTCGGATGTATCTGATACATTACTTGTATTTGATCCTGAAGATTCAAAGAAATCTGGAATCTCTTATTCTTGATAATCTTTTTCATTGCTCTGAGTTGCCATACCTTTTCTCTCATCCAACAGCTCTCTCATCTTGACTCTTGCTTCTTTATACTGTTCATAGAAAATCTGTATTTCAAGCTTTTTGTTCTCAATATTCTTATCAAGTTTGTACTTCTCCATTGTATTATCTTTTCTCTTAAGCCTTTAAGCTTTCCAAGAAGAGACTTAGCTCTGATACCAATTGTTGGGATTAATGGGAAGTAGTACTGAGAGGGGAGGGGTGAATCAATACCTCTAAAACTTTTAACACTTTTCACCTTTGATCATTAGCAATCATTCTTTCCTTTGATCATTAGCAATCATTCTTTACTGTATTACCAACCATTTCTGATGTTCTTTCTTATGCAAGTAGTATTAATTAATAATCTTTAAGTGTATGCAACATTCATAGAAACATTCATGAAAGTAATAAACACATAACACAAGATATGATATCGCAGAAAAGTCCTGTTAGGAAGTAAAACTGCGGTGGGGATGACACCCACAAAACTTCACTATCTGCGAAATGGAAGGGAGCCGGTAAAGGCTTACAATTGATCACTTATGATGATCTACCCTATTAGGAGTATTAAAGTGGAGACCGGTTAAGATCTACTCTGTTAAGATCTTTAGCAACACTAATGAAGTGTGCACTCGGTTAAGAGATTTACAATAGGACTGTTAGGTCCACCTTTCTTGAAAGGATTTCTTAAGTGTACTACACTTGTTAGAATGAGTACAATATGTTTGACCTGACTATATGCAATCTATTATTGTTGATCACAGATCCATTATAGCTCTCATAATATGAATATCACCTATAGTGATTGATGAATACCTTTTCTCTGCTCATCGGTAGCCTGTGTTCTTGTTCTTGAAACTGATTTGATCCTTTTATGTCCTTCTACATGAATTCTCTTGTCTGATCCTTAGATGCTCTCAATGGCTACAATCATCATCGAACAACATGTTCACAATAGATTGAGCATCTATTTATACAATTATTTGACCTATTCTAGAATCACGCATTACAAAGTTAACTCTTGATCCAAGGTATACAACTTGAACTTGATCTTTTAGTTTGCATGTTTTTAAAATAGTTGAACTATTTAAAACAATAATAATTACATTGCTTTCTCCACACATAATGGATTTAAAACAAAACAAGAAGCTAAATATACAACTTCAGTGTTTTATCTGATGTGGAAAGTCAGATCCACTTTTTGCGGGATGTAACTGACTGTCGATTCTTGGTCGTCGGGTTGAACTGAAAGTATGTTGGCATTCCTTCATTGAACTGATCATCAAGTTCTCTTCATCTATCAGGTTCTTCTCTTTGTTTTTTCGTCAGGTTGTATTTTTGTTACTCGTCGGGTTCCTTTATCCTTTTTGTCATCAGGTAACACTGAATAGTGTTTGTCAGGATGCTTTGTACTTGGCAGTATCGGGTAACCTTGGCGTCAGGTAGTGATGTGCCCTGTCTGTCAGTGTAGTGTAGACTGATTGTGTAGATCATGTTTTTCCTTGTATATACTAATGGAAAAATATAATGCCTTCAACCTATGTAATCAGGATGAGGAGAATGTGAATCATATGTTTCTTCACTGTCCCTCTGTCGGGAAAATATGAGATAATTTCTTTCAAATTTTTAACATTGAGTGGGTATTCCCAGAGGATATGCAGTCTTTTAAACTCTTGGAGCCATCCTTCAAAGAATGAAACTGTGGTCAAGGTTTTGAATTTTATACTCTCCTATGTTTGTTGGGGAGTCTGTAAAGAAAGGAATGAGAGAGTTTTCATAAACAAAGTGACTAGTGAAAAGGAGGTTTTCTACAAAATCGAGAGAGAAGTCAAAGAAAACTTGTATCTAAAGGAAATTTTTATGGAACCTCTAAATGAGGAGGATTTTACCTTCTTCAATAACTGAAAAATTAAAGGTAATTTTAGGAAGCAGAAAAATAAAGCCAAAAGAGAGGATGCAAGATGTGATTGCCATCCTACTGGATGGATGAAAGTCAATTTTGAAGGAGCTTCAAAAGGTAACCCAGGGGTGGCTGGGTGTGGAATAGTCATAAGAGATGTGTTGGTTATATTTCGAGTTTTTGAATCTTGCTATTAAATTTTTGACTAACCAGTGATATTCTTGCTTAGAAGGTCAAAACCTGTCCAGAATGCTATCAATGTTTGTAAAAATATTGATGTCTTAGCCATAAAATCAGTAAGAGATATGAAAAACCCTAGGTCCTAGGTCATTTTTAATTCATGTTGAAAAAAAAACCCTAGTTCTTCGTAACTGACTTGTAATTTACATTTACCTTTTTCATGGAATTTAAATCACTTAATTCATGTGTCTTTTTATCATATTAAGTTAGCCGCTTAATCTCCTAACCTTGACCAAATATTTCTTTCTATTTTGAGACTTAGCGCAATGCTTTGGTCGTGTTATCTCGTAAGAAAAAGAATATTCTAAGGGATTAAGAGATTAAATGTGGGTCATTGATTCAGATCGAGATCATGTGGTTCGCACAAAGTCTCCAATGAAACCCCAGAGTTAAGAAATTATCTGCCAAATTTGAATTTCTTGAGTCGCGAAGTCTCGATAAACAAATCAGATTTAAAGCTTGGTTTTGTATTCATTCAGTCCTAAGATCTAAGAAGGAAAAAGGGGTTAAGTTAAATCTTAAGAGATTCAGCGACAGTCGTAAATGCTAAGGAGATCCTGTGGTTGGCGTTTAATCGTGAGATAAAATGCAGATTAGTAAAAGTTGGACTAAGAGATTCACTCAGTCACCAAGTCTCTAGATAAACTATGGTTAAACAAAGCTCATTCAAGTTTGATATGAATGAATCTGAACCACAGATTAAGTGTGAATCTTATAGATGGTGTTAAATCGCTAAGAAAATTCAAAAAGTTATAAAGCTTTCAGCAATCCAGAGAAGATGATTCAGGTACTAACACATGTCCAAGTTTTTTATTAGATCTTGTGGCATGCGTTAAGTCTCAAGTTAAACCTGTGGTTAAGAAATCTATTTCGCGACTTTCATTTTCATTCGGTCCCATAATCTCATAACTAACTAAAGTTAAAGTTAAAACTTATGAGATTTAGCGCAAACTGTTAGATTAAAAGGTGATCAACAGTAGTCACACAATCTCAAAACAGATTCGGTTAGTATAAAATGATTAAGAGACTTAATGCTGGCCGTTGATGAGATTTAGATCAAATGCTTTGAGTGGAATCTATGAGCTAACTCATGGTAAAGCATAACCTTTAGCGACTTCAAATTTTATTTAGTCATGAAGTCTCTAAAGAAGAAAGGTTAAGTTGTGTAGAAGAGTTGGGTTTAAAAGGAAAGATCTCAACTGTAGATAGGTTTCAAATCGAGCAGTGTGCGTTTAATCTCAAGATGAAACCAAGGTAAAGGCTAACTCTCAGCAACTAAGAGATATAACATTCGTGCAATCTCTAAAAAAAACTGTGGTAAGAGTATGGTAAAGTTATAACGGTTTACTTCGCGCCATGATATAAAAGATTAGCCAATTAAAGAGAAAGGGTTTTGACAGCTTGTATAAGATCTACTGAGTTGTAATAAAATAGGCCAATCATATCAATTATCATGCTATTTCGCATATAATAAGATTTTAAAATGGAAAAAGCACTCATGGCAATCCCAGTTGGCTCATTCAAAATTGATAACCTATCAACTTCAAACGCCACAGCTAGGGGAAAAAATTAATGTCAAGGTATGCAGAGTAAATACAGAAGTGACCGAATGAAGTTTTCCAATTCTTGGTCAGCTTACTACATTGATTCCTAAAGTGATAAATAGAAATGGCCTTCATATATTTCATGTTACCAAGTTCTTAGAATACACAGCCAAAGGATTGCATAATTTTCAGAGCATTTAGAAGCGGAGAATTGTGATTTTTAGGGCAATTGACAGTAAGGGTTTGTTTTTTCAGAACAGATTTGTCTCAGTCAGATATTCAGAAACCAGTAATGATGATTCAACCAAAAATGAGTGGAGCTTCAACTAGTGGAGCAAGTAAAGGAACAAAGGATGATCAGAAAGGAAAAATGAATTATTTTGATGAGTTTTTGGCTCTACTGCCTGGATCCAGTCAAGGAAAAAGGGTAAATGATGAACTCTTTACCGATGATTTAGAAAATTGTAGAGATCCTAGGACTCCAAGCGTTTTTGGCTATCATTTTTTTAACTATTTTGATACTAATCAAGATAGCTCAATTCCAATTTCCAACCCATGGACATCAGGCCTAGCCAAGTTGATTATTCCTGATATTTTCCTAGATGTAGACTTGTCATTTGAGTTAGCAAAAAAGTATGATCCCCTTTCAAAAACCATTAAGAAGAGTGATGGGAAACCTTTGGTTATCTTAGATAGAGCCTCTTTTATGAAAGATTTCAATATCTACCATCCTTGTAGCACAGAGATTGACTTGAAAAAGTTACAGAATATATATACTAGAGAAACTACTATTGCTACCAAGTTAATCCAAGCCCACACACCTAAGTCCAATAGGAATTATATTTCTGCCATACCAAATTCCATGTCAACCTATTTCTACAAGGATTTGCCTTTTTATATGAAATATATTTCCTATGGATTATGTAGAGTTTTAGGAGAGGATGGTGGTGCTGAGATGTTGATGATCACCTTGGATCTACAAAGTGTACATGTTGCCACTGATTATGACTACATTCAGTATGTTATAGACAAGATGCATCAAGGGTTCATTGATATATGTACCAAGCCCAACCCTAAGTTTATGCATTATTCTCTTTTAATGTATTTAATCTTAGACTACAACGTCAACAGCTTGGATACACAGAATTTGAGACCTAGGATATTCTTCCATGGCCAAAAAACCCCTGTACAAATGTGTCTTAGGGTTTGGAACTACACCTCTAATGAAAATGAGTTTTGTGCTTTTCACAATTGGATTCCATATCCTATTCTAGAGATGATAGGTGCAAATGTGACAAGGTTTCCCACCAAGGTTCTACAACTTCTTACACCTTGTCAATTATTGGATAAATGGCCAGGAGACCATAACTGGGGAGATTTATACTTTGACAAGAATTTTACTATAATGAGGTTTTATGGATGTTCCCAGCCACCTCATATACTTCCAAAATATGTGCCTCCCAGGATAGCTACAATAGAGTTTATTTGGCAATTCATATGGACTGATAAGGAGCACTTAGCTTCTCACAAGAAGGGTGCATTTACACCCAGACAATTCAAGATTCTTAGTTTCATAATTGGAAAAAGAGCCCTAGATTCAGTGAAAAAATGGTTGAATCATTACAGAATGAGTGTGGCTATATATAGGTATGTAGACCCAGAGAATTTTATTAAAAGTGCCAAGAATCTTTTGAATCCAAGCCTACCCGCCAGAAAAGAACATGAGGAATGTGTGGAGGAGGACTTGATCAGAAACATCCTGGAAGATGAAGAATCGTCAAGAAGGGCTACCCAATATCAGGATCTGATGGAACTAAAACAACAAATTAAAAAGAAATGAATTTTTTTTGGAGGGTTCTTCCTTGAATTACCCTATTTACATAAACTTAACAAAATGATGGAATCTTATGGTATGTTATACAATCAGCTTGAGGAGCAGATAGAAGATAAGGAAAGAGGTCCTAATAAGCACTCTTCATTTGAGTATAGTGACAGAATTTATCCAGTGCATAGCCCTCCTCCAATGGATCGGCCACCTCAAACAGAGGAGAATATAATAATGGATTTAACTCAACTACATGAGGCTGAGGTGACTGATGAGCCCCCTAAGAAGAATCAAAAGGTGGAACAAGGGGATCCTTCTCATCATAAGAAGCAGAAGAAGAAAAAGGATAGGATCAGTGCCCTAATTACTGGTACTAGAGCCTATGACCATCATTTAAGAAAAATCATCAAAGAAGGAAAGAAAGTAAGAGAAGATGAACAAGAGGAAGTTGAACTACCCCTCTTACTGTGCCAAGATGAAAGGGTACTACATCAAGAACAATTCATGAGTGATGAAAATTTCATCAAAACTCAAGAGTTCAAGGATTTCTTGATCTGGGTGAAGCAACAACAAGTTGGATCACAATTATAGCTAACAGAGGGAGATGCAGTGCCTAATGCATCTATATAGGCCTTGTAAGAATATGATCCTGAATCTGAGACCATGACACCAGAAGAAGAAAGGAAATTGCTTAAAACTAGTGGGATGCTTCTTGTAGAGGGATGGGATCTAGCCTCTTCCTTTATCATTGATCAAATCAAAAGGCAGCCAGATGCAAAATTGTCTTCAGAGACACAAATTGGTGATATGATCAAAGGATGTGGATATGATCCACGATCTCAGACATAGGAAATGTGGGCCCTTACACCAAAAACACAAAAACCCTCTCTAATCAATGTACAAGAAAAACAAGATGGGGATAAGATCATTTGGTATATCCACAACACTGGTGATTTAGAGATTTCTCAAGCACTCACTCACTTTGCACATTTAAATGAAGCTAAAGCATAGCAGATGTCCAAAAGATATCAAAAGCTCTTTAATGAATCAAGTGCAGTGGTAAAATATAGGGAATTGTGCTTGATTAAAATTAATGCATTAGAGAAGTTGGTGGCAGAATTAAATCAAAAATTACAAGAAATGCATGAGGCTATTCCTTCTTCACCTAAGAAAGTTGTGGATGCACTAGTGCAAACTAAGGATACAAGGGATATTTCAAAGGAAAAAGAGAAAAAGGACAACGATCAGAATGAAGTGGCTTTGGAAGCCTTGTGGAATATCTTACAACATAGGATTGATATCCTAAAAGATAAGGTTGACTTGGTGCACAATGCTTATAGCAAGCTGCCTGACCTAGAAGTAGAGTTCAATAACCACATTGCAACCTTAAATCTTTATTTCAGCATTTGGGCAAGAAGGAAAACACTTTTTGAAAGGTTAATAGCCTTACAGCCACATGGGTGGATCTTCCTAAGATAGTGTGCCAGGTGGGAGCTGAAATTGAGAAGATTGGAGCCTCTTTGTCTTTCTTTAAGGGCAAGGCAAATCATATTCAAGTTAGGATCAACATGTTTGGGCCATACTTTAATAGGTTTATTCCTCCAATAAAGGGAGATGATAATAAGATAAAACTGATATCAAATAGGGAAGGTGAATTTGATACTCTATTGCCTATCAAAGAGGCATTTATAACATATAGTATTGCAATAGATATGGATAGGTTTAATAAAACCTTTAGATGGGGCTTTTAAAGAAGAAACGGACTTTAATAAGTTTGTAACATATGTCAAGCTCATCACAGATGTTGGATGGGACAGACAAAAAGAACAATTACAAAATATACAGAGCTTTAATTGACCTACAGAGGCAAAGGTTGAAGCATGGGATGTTCTCACTAAGCCCAAGAAAAAGAAGGCTGCAATAGTTGACTTAGATGTATTGGATGAAGAGAGAGGAGACATCTGGCACCCGATCTATGAGCACAAGGAGGATAATCATTTTAAGAGACTAGTGTAAGTTATCCTGTATTGGTGGTCACTAGGTCTCGCAAAAATTACAAGAGATTATTCAGAATATCTACAGACAAAGATGTCAGCTATCAAAGATTTGGAAATCAGATTTTGTCTTTTCCTTATTTTGTCTTCCCACCACTTCAAGGCCTAATTGTAATTTTGTCTTCTAGTATCTTTAGGGTTAGGTCTAGCCATCTAAAGCTTGTTGCGTCCTTAATATTTAAGGATTCCAAGATGGATAGTACTCTATAAATAGCAAGATGTAACATAATGTAAGGATGGTGAAATATATTATTGCGAGGCAGACTTCTCATTTTGTCTGAGTTTTTAAGCTTTTAGTCTTTTAAATGTATTGAAGCAGCATCATATTAATAAAATGCAGAGGAGTTTCTTGTTCTACATCTTTGTTGTCTCTTTACATTTATGTTTATCTTGTAAGGCATTTTAAACATACTAGTTATAAGGTAACTATGCAGTTGCTTATAAGTTTCTTTCAAGGAGAGAGTAATCCCTGTGAGTGATCCCAGAGGGTTAAACATATTTGTAAGGATTTGATACAGGGGTATATGAATGAAGAGGTAGTTTGTAAGGCACTCTATCTGAACTTCTTGTGTATTTCAATTAATTAGTTTGATGTGGATTTGTATTTCATGTGACTCTTTGCCCAAGATTAAGGCACTGGTCTAGGGTTTGACAAACAGTTATTCATCATCAACATTAAAACAAACAAATCATTTTCTTTTATGTTCTAAAGAATATTCATGCTTAAGTAGTTGTCTTGAAGGATACAATTCAACTTGTTGATTCATTAGAGAGAGAATCGCCTAGGTTAGCCTTCCTGAGTCAAAGAACTCTAAAAAGAAGGATGAGAATCCTTATATCACTGTTATTTGTCATTTTCATGTTTATAGTATTGCTTATTAAGCTCTGTGTTAGATTGATTATGGTTACCTGTAAGAGGTTTTATTAATACAGCAAAAAGCAATAGGCAAATCAGTGTGACTCTATATCCACCACTAAAGGCTTACTGAAAAGCAGTAACTTATTGAAGGTACACCTGCCTAAGTTTGTGGAGCTCAAAGTTTAAAAGGATCATATCCTTGTTAATTAGTGTTTTCCCTATATGAATCAAGAATTGGGAATCTGAGAGTCAAGCTTGATAATCTATATAGTGATTCTATATGAAAAAGTGCTAACAAGATGAACATGGAGTGTGCAAGGATATTAAATCTATTCCTATAGGAATTCAAACTAACCATGTTGCTAAGGTGAATGCAGCTCTTCAAGGGCTTATCCTTGCTAGGGATAAAGGTTGTAAAAAGTTATGGTTAGAGGGTGATTCCCTCAATATAATTAAATGCCTGAATAATGAAACTCCTGCCTCTTGGTCTATATATAAAATAATGCAAAAGAGAAAGGTATTATCCATTCTTTCAAAGGCTGTGTAGTTTCGCATAACTTTAGAGAGACAAATGGAATTTCTGATTGGGCTGCCAACATGGCATGCAAATTGGAGGTAATGACGCAATGGCATGATGGGGATGACACGCAATATCAAGCGAAATCATTATTGGATAGTGACCGACTGCGGAGTACACAAAAAATATTATAAAGTGAAGTGTCATTATTACCATTTCTGGCGTAAGTACTTATTGGTGATTACAAGTTGGATGTGGCACGGATTCTAGGTGTATTTGGCAATTTTGAGAGTGACTAGTGTTACTCTTAATGACATTAAAAAGAGTTATCACATAGATAGTAATTTACACCAGAGAGCTAAGATGGGTGGCAGTAAGAAGCTCTTTGAGCCAGTTAACTATGATGATAGGAGAGAAAATAAAAAAATTTGGAGGATCTTGAAGGATGGTGGGATGGTTGTGTTTCTGGAGCGGCTTCATGGTAGAAACCCTATTGTTTCAAGGCAATTATTCAAAACCTATAAAGATGGTAAGGTGGTGGTGGGAAATCAGTTCATGGAAGTTACGAAGAAGATTACTACTGAGGCTACTAGTATGGGAATGGAGGGGCTTAAGTTCTACAGAGACAGAACTATTTTTTATAAATCTTGGGAGAAATTTATGAAGTCTGAGGAAGAGAAGGCAAGGCTGGTGAAGGTGGATACTTCCTACCATAAACCTAAACAGATATCAAGGTCATGGAAGTATGTGCTCTATGCGATCATTAGCTACATTACAGTCGATGGTAGGTTTACCCGAGCCTATCGACATCATTTCATGCTTCTGAATCACATTAGGAACAATGTGAAAATTAGTTTGCCCTTTTATCTTCTTAGCTCATTGGATTTTACTATTACTAGTCTACAGAAAGCCCCGAAAGGAGTTCATGCCTCTCACCAGGTTCTTATGCTTTTAATCTATGATCTCCTGAAAACAAAAAAGGTGGAGAGACCTCTGTTGAAAAAGACTCATAGGGATGAGGAAGAGACGGAAGGTGAAGAGGACGATACTATGTATGAGGAGGAGACTGAGGAAGAAGAGGAAGACCCTCAGGGGTATAAAACTCCTAAACACACAACAAAAAAGGGATCTTCATCCAAGAAAAAATAGAAGAAGATTACTGTGGAGGGCTCTAATACGGAGAAGGAGACTGATGATGACACCCCGGAGGGGAATAAAATAACTAAGCAAAAAGCTAAAAAATGGCATTCTTCCAAGACTAACCAGAAGAAGACTACTGTGGAGGACTCTGAAACTGAGAAGGAAATAGAGGATGAAGAGTATGAGGACAAATAGAAAAAAGAGGCTAAGAAAAGAAAACATGGGGAAACTATGGGCAGCAAAAAAATGAGCACCCAGAAAGGTAAAAACCCTAGCAAAAGAATAATTGTGTTGTCCTCAAATGAGGAGGATGAGATGGAGAATGAGAAGAGTACATAGGTTAACCTTGGGGAGGATTATGGGGAAGAGAATAGGGAGGATAACAAAGACGGTAAAGATGTGGAACAAACCCCACAATCAACACAGAGACTAATGAGTAGAAGGGTGTTGATAAGATGATGGAGGAAATTGTCAAAAGCATTGAAAAAGATGCAATGGAGCATGAGGCGAAATATTTCCATGCTAATGAGGACATAGGTAAATTTTATGTGTCAGATGATATGAAGAAAAGAAAGGATTTCCTTGTGGATTTTACTTGTATTTTGGGTAAAATGTTAGATGATAATGCTAATATAAAAAATCAAATGGAAATTATGAAAAATGAGATCAATCTCATTAAAAGTATTAGCATTGGTGAGAAACCTATTGCGGTCTGTCTGGAGGAAATGAAAGACGCGGTTGGTAGATCTGAAGCCCAAGTGGAAATTGTGAACAAAGTGTGCAACATGGAAAAACAGCTGAAGGACATAAATGACAAGGTGGTGGAAGAAGACAGTGCAGGGAAAATCCACATTCTGAACAACAAAGTGGAAAAACCAGAGGCTACGGAGCGCAAAATTGGGGAGCAATGTCTGGTTAGCCTAAAAGTGTATATTGGTCATGCAAAGATTCTGCTGGAGAAGCTAGAACAGGACAGAGGGGATAAGGATGGAAAAGAGGTGAAGGAAACCATGGTACCTGGAAAACGCACGTGGGCTAGTACCAGGAAGCTGAGTCCAAAGGAAGATAAGGAGACTGAAGACATCAAGAACTTTGTCAATCAGATGCAGATAATGGTTATCCAGGCACATGATATTGTGGATGGCATGTACCTTTCCTTTTTATGGGCCTGTCTTTTTTGTTGTCCCTGTTATTGCTTGTAGATTTTTGGGACTTTTTTTGTTAGGTTGTTTGTCGGCTAGGCTTTTGGCTTTCCTTTCTAGGTGCTTTAGCACAATTTCAGTTGAACTTATTTGAATATTTGTAAACCTTTGTTTAAAGGTTTTGGGTCCTTGTAAAACCTATTTTAACGTAATCAGAACTCCATATCTCCTTCGGGGTTCCATACTCGATGTTCCCATGACTCTAAAACATATAAGGAAAGGCGAAGACCCGTGAACTTACATATGAGTGCATGATTAGACTAGTATTCGACATCCTCCAAAACTTTCTCAGGTTGAATAACCAAAACTGGGCGATCTTTGGACCTCTCCAAACAAACATTCACCTTTTTCAATTGAAAAGACTCTTTTCAAGAAGAATCTCCTTGGCCCGATTGGGGTTTACCCGTATGCTCCTTCACATCAGCATGCACCGACGAAGACGGATCATCCCTCTCTAAATCCTCATAGATCAGCGGAGTAGAGGATTTTCCCCTAGTCTCCATAGAAGGGAAACCAGTGGATAAAAAGAGATAGGGCCAACAACCCACACCCCACACCTTCACTCACCTCCCGTAGCAGTAGCAGACTGTGGCACGGAGCAGAAAAATAACAGCAGCAATAGGAAAGCCCAAACACGGGGTTGAATCAAAATACTCCCCAAAATCAAATTGCCCCCTTGCAAAATGAAGAACCCCCCCCCTCACACATGCGTAGTGAAGCGAACCAACCACAGGTTCGAGCTAGCACTTAGAGGCCCTAGCTCGCCTCAAAACTCCGCACAGCACCATCTTTTCTAACTATCTTTTCTACCCATAATTAATTAAATTTTGTTATTTAATTAATTTTATCATTTATCCTAATATTAATTAAATAATTTTATTAATTTCCCACCTTGACGAAATAAAATTAATAGATTTTTTTTTTTCAACTTCAATGATCCAATTTGATTATGAACCAACCTACATTAATGTAAAGGGAGATAAATCAAAGCCTCAAGCTCTTTCTCAAATAAAAAAAAGGTTTTCATGAACATAGACAAGTTTGTTCAACATTTGCACCAAGAATAAGTTGCACCTTTTTGGAATGTATTTGCTCAAACATACTTCAATAGTGATCCTCTTTCGAAACATTTGCACCAAACTTCTCTTTCTATGCATATAAAATGAGCAATCAAAGTGGAAAGGAACTTAAACTCACTAATCATCAATATATGAAATATAAAACTTTGAAAGGATAACCTCAATCAAATTTTACTTGGTGTATTGTCCTATTAGTTGCCTTCATATATTTCATGCAAAGAGATCCCCTCACCCACATTTGAATATTTCGTTCTCAAAGACAATCCTAACTCTAAGTTAAAAATCTACTAAAATCCACTTGATGACTGTTTAGAGACTGATAAAATTAGAGCAATAGATTCAAGGATAAGGGTTGCATGTAGAGGCTTGTGAAGCTAGTGGTGCTAAAATCAATTAATGATTTTCCATATAAGGCACTAGTTGTCCTCAACACCACCATTTTGTGGTTTTATGGCCTCGTTGGCCTTATTTGTTCCCACATACACACCAAGGGATCATCCCATCAACATGGAGGAAGGTAACTCAAAAGTAATATGAACTATTAAAAATCATATAAATAACTAGAACTAGATTAAGAATAGAACATAAAGTTGTTGCAAAGCCTAAAACATCACACAAAATATATCACGAAAAAAAACTATTGTTTTAGGAAACTAGAGTTGGAATTTTTTAAGTATTCTTTATAATATATTTCATTCAACTTAATCTAAACATGCCACATGTTTGTCTTGGTAGGTACAATATTCCAATTCATCATATTGCTATAAAGAAGATATGAGCTTGGCATAAACAAGTTCAATCAATAACCAAATTCAAGATGTCACAAAGAAAGATTATACATGATTCAATTTAAGCATTCAATAGGAAACATTTATCAATCTTAAACATTATTATGCTTCCTAAAATTATGACCTTCCTTTATTTTGGGACTAATAAGAATACTGAAACTACTTGTCAATATCCATCATTAATCTAGAAAATATAAATAATGATGGTAAGAATGTTCTCATTAAATGTCATAGAAACTTGCAACACCCTACATGTGCCACACCTGCAAACTCTCATTACTACATAAACTTCTTGCATCTATCACAAGGTCTTCCTACAATTGTTACAAAATCTTCTTGTGGCTTTCTACAATCATTTTAAATCCTCGTAGAAGCAACTATTGCAAAACTACATATTTTTTTTACATTTTTAAAATACCATAAATGATGATCTAGCAAAATGAACAAAAGATCGAAGATCCTGAAACCTGGATCTACAAACGTTTTTCATTTGAAGACAAAAGATTTCATCATTTGAAAAGCTCGTCAACTCTTGAAGTGGTCCAAGAATATAAAGATTGCAACCACTCAAACAAAAATGTGCTTCAAGACAGCCTTTGCCTAAATCAAAGATTGCAATTTAAAATTTATTTCAAAATGGATTACACCAAGACAACCAACTCTTGTGTCTTTCATAATCAAATTAAAAACCCAAGCATAGTTGTATATGTATTTGCAAATATTTATACGATAGTTCACAAATTATTTGTTTCATGAGATTTTAGAAAGATTCCTTAATATAATATTTATCAAGAGTTTAATATAAGGTCAAGGTATTGAATACAAGTAAGAATTCTAAATATAGATGAATGATTTTTTTTTAAAAGCCTACCTACAACAAACAATACATAGTATTCTTTATAATTATTTACACAACACTTGTCTAACCAAACATTCAAAATCTATATTTTCTCATGAGAATGGCTCCAACAGTCGCTCCCTCTCCCTTTGCAAATATGAAATTTATCGAATCCACAACACAACTTCTTATGGATGGGACCTCTACAATGTTGCCTCTCGTGGACTTGGTGGGTGTTGGTGTTGCCTATGGCTTGCCATCAAGGACATCATCTATTGTCGCCTTTAGTGCTTTATTCCCATCTTCCACAAATGTTGTTCCACAAGCTGGTATTCCACTGTAGGGGACTATTTTTTTGTCTGAGCATCCTCCTATTCTCTCTAGGCGGCAGTGAGGGGCTTCTCTTCTAGATCCCTTCGCCTCTTTGTTGCTTGGGTTGGTGACTTCAGCTGGTGATGTAGATCCCGACATTGGAGGTGGAGTGGTTTTTGCTTCTATTGTTGTCATGGATGGGGTGAAAATTTGACATGTTGTCTGTGCCAAGACCTCCTCTGTGGTGGTGTTTGGATCACATGTAGTGGATAATGTGGACTTCCACCAACATTGTGCATTGGTATGTAGATTCACTTGTCTATGGCCTTCTCTACCGGATCTACATCGCTTTGTAACAAGTTCTTAGCAACCCTTAGTCTCTAGTAAAAGTGAAATTTTCCCTTGTGCAAAGGGTTTTTTATCAGTGCATTTTCTTCCTTTGAAGACCATGATTTGGTGTTGAGAAAGCTATGGGTTTGGGGAAATCACTCTCTTTTGGCCAAACCCTAGAAAGTCTCCTTCAATCCTCTTACTGAACCACTCAATGTGCATCATTTGCGGGTTTGTATCCCCAATCTTTCACTCCATTTTTGGGATATTTCACACTTTGAGGCCATCAGAAACTCTATTGGCCACTTCTTGGAGGGTGGATGAGGCTACGACTTCATTGGGTTGCTCTACTTTCGCTCACATTTTTGTTGACATGGATATCTCCACACCGCTCCCAAGGGATGTGGTGTTCATGGTTGGAGAGATGCCTTGGGTTCAATCACTGGATTATGAGGGCCTCCCCTTTTGGTTTTGGTGATGCTTCTCTATTGGTTGTCTGACTATAGATTGTTCTCTTTTGTGTCACAAAAGGTGATGCTACTTGGTAGAAGGATGAAAATGATGACCATTTAACCGCCTGAGCTTCTGATTCTACCTCCTAGGACTCCTCACAGGCTGACAACGAGGATGGAGCTCCTGCTGCAAAGTTGGGTGATGCTCCTACTACAAATCTGGGTGATGCTCCTATTGGAAATTGGGTGATTCCCCCATTGATACCACTCTAGCACCTACTGGTGTGGCCCCCTCAGGCCATGAGGACCTTCTCTGCCTTTTTCTCCTACTTTGCTCCAAGCTTTAGCTGACAATGTATAACTTGCTCAAAACCTTGGTCATTATGTTGACAGCTGTCCAAATGGAGTTTCATTAGCTGCTCCCCCTTGTGGTGGGGAGCCTAAAGACTGTATCGTCTAAATAGCTCCTCAAACTCACATTATTCTCCACATGTGGTGGGGTAAGAGCAAAAAGTTGTCGTGTTTCAGGACCACTTATCAGCACAGCTAAATTTGAGTATTTCTAACTAAAAATTAATTTTCGTCAAACATATGGTCTAGTTAGATTCATTCTAGCTAAGTTAGATAAGTGGTTCAACTTTTCCAATTGGAAATGTCTATTATTTGCATGTTTTATACCAATTTGGGTCCAATTACCAAATAAATAAAATTATTCCAAAAAAGTGATGTTTCAATAACCCCTACTCTTTTTAATGATATTTAAAAAAAATATTAAAAATATCCTTTTGTAGAGCTCGAAGTCAAGATTATTGTCATACAAATTTTATAGTATTTTGATTAGATCTAATATATTATAATTTCAAAATACAAGTAGGTATTTTAACATTCAAGAAGATGTTGCTTCAAATAAATAAATAAATAAATAGTAAATCATATCAAAAAAAGTTAAAATTTATATTTAACA
Source organism: Thuja plicata (assembly GCA_018584345.1). Lineage (NCBI taxonomy): Eukaryota > Viridiplantae > Streptophyta > Pinopsida > Cupressales > Cupressaceae > Thuja > Thuja plicata. The sequence goes on from MU226173.1 coordinate 2,209,737, forward strand.
CTAGAGGAGAGAGTTCTCTTCAAGAATATGTATTTTTTTTCTAAATGGTGTAGATATGATAGTGGAAATTTGGTGGGAGATGAAAACTATCGATTCAGATAAGTTCAACATTAAGCAGTTATAACGGAGAAAATATACATTGAAAACCAATCTTTATTCTTTTCTACACTAGCTATACATTTTATCTATAACATATTTTAAAATCAAAGGAAAAATAGATTATTTGCATATATTTGTTTAGTGGGAACTAGACCCCAGATTTTTCACAGTTTTCAGTAATTAAAACAATGAACTTCAAAAATTAAAAAACTATGTTAATTCTTGTTCAAAAAAGTTTTAAAAAATTATAGGCATAAACTTCATCCAGTTTTACACATTTCATCAGTTTACATCATCCTCAATTTCTAAGCACAAATGTCACTTTTATGTCGTTGAAGTTGAACAGTTTGCATGTTGTGGACCTTTTCCTTTATAAAAGTGTGACACAAGTTTGTACTTTTACCCTGTAAGTGAGTTGTCCTCCCACTCTTGAGGAGGGCTACTAACCTTGATGCTAGTGTGTTGCTCAATTTCTATATTTTGTTTTTTATAGTACCTTTGTTTGTGTGTTGTTAATAAGTCGTTGATTGCCTCTACTTGTAAAAGCCAGCACCCATGTTTTTGTGTTGTTCTATTTGAAACCTTCGGGTTGTGGTTGTGTAACGGTCAGCTCCCTTGTTAAGTTGTTTTTAATCCAAAACATGTCTAACCCACTTCAACCACAACTTCATCTAAAATCTCTACCCTAAAGCACTATGGATTTTAAGAAGATTGTTCCATCACCTAAGGAAGAAACAAAGAAAATCAACAATGTCTTTTTTTCAATGTCTTTTTTTCAAGTCTATCAACACATCACACATGATTTTAGAATGCTTCCTCTACGATATATTAAACTACTCATCAATAATGACCTTCACATCAACACTTTCACTCAAAATTAAGCTCTTTATTTCATCATTATTAGGTTTGTTTGAACCTCACCTCAACAATAACATCTAGTAGATTTTGCCAATAAGGAGAATTTAAACAAAGATTGAGAACAATTGGTATTCTAAAAATTAGAATTTAAATTTGAAGAACTCTAGAATTTTAAAATTCAAGAGAATTTTTAAAAAACATATTTAAAGAAAAAATAAGAACCAATTACCTAACCACGTGAAATAGAATCAAGCAAGGAACTAAAAGCATTCAATTGATTTTTCTTTATGCATGTTCTATTCTAACTTGTACTCTCAAGCAATGGATGGGAACATGGAGCAACAGTTAGTACAAGATGAAAATCTAATCTAGATCTATGAACTCTAGGCCAACATTATCACTAGTGCCCAAAGCTAAAGGAAATGGAGAAATCACTGAAGTAATAAAATCAAGTTGGCCTTGGTCAATTATCGTTGTCTCCTCTTTGCCTATTTTCCAAGTTTTCTCTTCAAGAACCTCTAATTCAGTTTGGACCTCACCTAATATCAAACAACACGTGTACACAAAATATTATGGTCAAATGTGTATAAAATCAAACTTGAGATGATTAATGTCTCCGTCCTGCTAATTTTTCATTTGCAGTAATCCTCTTTCATAGGCTCTAGGGTAGTTTGTTTTTGACATGGATTCTTTCTAATTGACTTCAACATTACATCAATTTGTAAATTGTAAATAAATAAAAAACTAAGTAATATTTGGTGTTTCTAATAGAAAGAAAATATTCTTTTAATTGATTATCAAATAAACAATAAAGAGAAAAAAATGAATAGAATGTTAGATTCTACGAGAATCGATAACCAAGCCAAGATATAATGTCGATTGTAGATCACATGAAACTCCAAGCAACAGATGATTGAAGATCAAAATAGTTGAATAAAGAGAAATCTTGATGAACGGTACCCACCTTACTAACCCAAATACACAACACAACAGAGAAATAAATAGAAAATCGCAAGAATAGCAACACTTGTTTTTTATTGTCTTCAATGAGATGACATTACGACATTCTAGAAAATAAATTTATACAAGCACATGGGCCTTCCTATTACAATAATTTAAAAGCCATAACCACAACCTGCACTACCAAAACCGTCCCAAGTAACCCCCTTTTTCTCTTTCTATCCTCGAAAGTATAACCACCTTAAAATCTTCTGGAAGGTATCACTTCTTTGATTTGTGGCTAGTCTTTTTTCTCTCCTTTCTCTTGCCTCGGGAATATGCCCAAAATAGGTTTTGATGTTCCATAATATTTTGATTTTTTTTTATTTCCCTCCCTAAAGTAGTTTAACAATTTCGATCCAAGAACCCGATGGAGTCCCATTTTCATTTAAATTGAAGATTTCAAAGAGATCTACACCATGCTTTCCTAGATTATGAAATGATCAAACCTTGTTGTCGTCTCATTCGATCGTTTAAAGATCTCAAATTCAAGTTGAACATTTTAGAGCTTTTTCAAACACTAAAACATTAATATCTCCCAAACAGTACAGGATATTGACATGATTTGTTTCCAGTCATTGTATTTTCTCATTCCACTCCTTGGGATCAGTTTATAGGTTCCATTATGCACATGGGAAAACTTACTAGAAAATAGTAAACTTGTCAAAAATAGTAACCCTGCCAAAATAGCCCTTTATTGAAAAATTAAACAATATTTTTGGGAGATGCAAGATAGCTCTACACCCTTGATGCTCCTATATCAAATATGAAATGAGAGAAAAAGGTAGAAACAAGAAAGAGAATTTTGAAAAGATTCTCAATGCTAACCAAGCTATCACTTAACTAGTCAAGGTGAGAGCAGAGTGCTTATTATATGGAAAAATAAAGTCGTATACAATCAAGAGGTGCATTAACTCCCATTCCCCATAAAAGCCTAGGGGTTTTACCTTTTTGGTAAATACCAAAATATGTGGCATAGCCTCCTTATAGGAAGACAAAATAACAAGTTATGAAAGGGGGCAAATAAAGCCAAAAGAGGGTGAGAAACCCAACTACCCCATAACCCACTTAGGAAATGACAAAATAGTGCAAAAGGTATGTAATTCAACTACCCATATTTAGGAGTAAGTGACATATTGATGCAGGAGCATCCTAGGATTCTTGGCAATCCTGTGTCAACCAAAAATATGTGTTTACTTTGAAGTTTGGTAGCTTGGAGGAGTTCTTTGTGATGTGTCTTGTTTCCTGTCTGTCGGGTTCTGTCTTTACCCACGGGTCTCGGTGACCTCATTGCCCGACGAGCTTGCTGTTATCGGTGATGCTTTGACCGATGAGTTTCGGTGATGCTTGGACCGACCAGTTTCGGTGATGCTTTGCCCGACGTGTATTTACCTGATCTGGCCGACTTCTACACTTAATTTTTGTGGCTGAATTAATGTGGGGTCTCTCATTGGGATCTGTGTGGACCTAAATCTGGGTCTCACCTTTGTATTTGAGCGCCGACTACTTTGTTGGATTCGGATATATATTCTTTTGTATGTTCTTAGTTTAGGTATCAAGTCTTAGAGCAAGAAGACAAATGTTGAGATATTAAAGACCTAAGATCTTTGTAGTAGGAAGATCATTTGTAATACATTCTGATGTATATTGGCTGTAACCAGGAAGGTCTTACAGCCTGGCATGTTGCATGTAATGTAATGGAATCACTAGAATAATATAAATTTGTTTGATATATCTCTGTTGTCTTGTTGTTCCGTTGTGTATTCTGATGTGGCTGTAAGCTTGGACAGTCCATTCTTGGATCCTCCATCCTTGACTGCGTCAAGTGGTATCACAGTATGCACTGAAGGCAGAAGATAAGTTGAAGAGAAGACATTATAGTAATTCCCGAGGGAAAGAGAAGCAAGAACAGTCAATAAAAGATAAACCAAAAACAGAGGAAGAACCAAAACCTGTTGAGCCAAGGAGAAGAATAGGTAGAGGTGTATTCAAAGGTACTTGTTACAACTGTGGAGAAAAAGGGCATCGGTCATATGAATGTTCTCATGTAGACAAAAAGACTGGTAACCCCCGAAATGCTCTGGTGAATGAAGATGCTGAGAATGAACCTGAGATGGAGAATATGAATCTTTTGCTTAGGAAGAATTTGATGTCCTCGAATCAAGCTGATTCTTGTCAGAGAAGAAACTTGTTCAGAACCAGATGTAAATGCAAGGATGAGGTATGTAATGTCATAATTGATGGTGGCAGTTCTGAGAACATTGTTTCAGAAGAGATGGTTAGTAAGTTAAATTTAGAAAGAAGAAAACATCCTAATCCTTATCAGATTAGTTCAATTCAAGATGTGTCTAAGGTGAGGGTTGTAGAGCAATGCCTTGTTAAATTTAAGATTGGATCTTATTACGATGAGATACTATGTGATGTGTTACCTATGGATGCTTTTCATCTGTTGCTCGGTAGACCTTGGTAGTATGAAAGACATGTTATGTTTGATGGTCATGGAAATACCTATGTTGTAAAAAAGGGACAGTCAGACATAAGTTGATACCTTTTCAAGAAAAAGGGGCTACAAGATGTGGAGTCATCAGATATTGTCCGAATGATAGTGACAAATATGAAAATGGGAGAATTAATGAACCTATAGGTGAAAGGAAGGAAGATTTGAAAGAGAAAGAGAATGGTATCTCTAAGGAGTTTGCAGAGATGAAGAAACAGATAAACTTTTTGGCTGGGATAGTATAGCAGATGTTGACACTAGTGACACAGAAAGATGCAGATGATGCTGAGTTGAGAAGGAAGTCAGAGAAGAAGGTGGCTCATCAAAACACTGATGGTACCTTGGCTGATCGATGTATATTGTTGTCAGCTACAAACAGAAAACATGAGAGAAGCATAGAAAGTGTGAATTTGTCAAAAGAGGCAATGGGCAGAATGAAGAAAGCATGGAATGAAGGAGAAGAAGAGGTATGGGTTAAGAACAAGTATGGAGTACCTTTTTTGATTCCCTTGAGATGTTCATGATTTCCTTTATGGGAACATCTTCTTTACCTGGGGTGTCTGATGCAGGAGCATCCTAGGATTCTTGGCAATCCTGTGTCAACTAAAAATATGTGTTTACTTTGAAGTTTGGTAGCTTGGAGGAGTTCTCTGTGACGTGTCTTGTTTCCTGTCTGTCGGGTTCTGTCTTTACCGACGGGTCTCGGTGACCTCATTTCCCGACGAGCTTGTTGTTATCGGTGATGCTTTGACCGACAAGTTTCGGTGATGCTTGGACCGACGAGTTTCAGTGATGCTTTGCCCGACGTGTATTTTCTTGATCTGGCCGACTTCTACACTTAATTTTTGTGGCTGAATTAATGTGGGGTCTCTCATTGGGATCTGTGTGGACCTAAATCTAGGTCTCACCTTTGTATTTGAGCGCCGACTACTTTGTTGGATTCGGATATATATTCTTTTGTATGTTCTTAGTTTAGGTATCAAGTCTTAGAGCAAGAAGACAAATGTTGAGATATTGAAGACCTGAGATCTATGTAGTAAGAATATCATTTGTAATACATTCTGATGTATATTGGCCGTAACCGGGAAAGCCTTACAGCCTGGCATGTTGCATGTAATGTAATGGAATCACTGGAATAATATAAAGTTGTTTGATATATCTTTGTTGTGTTGTTGTTCCGTTGTGTACTCTGATGTGGCTGCAAGCTTGGACAGTCCATTCTTGGATCCTCCATCCTTGACTGTGTCACATATGTAGCTTAATTATTTCACCGCATGTCCTCATATTAACCATTCCTGATAACCTAAGCAAGCTTAAATAAAATATGCAGGAAAAATAAATACCCCCTAATAGAAGGAAAATAAAAACCTATATACCCCCCACCCCCTCCCTCCTCTCTCCTCTTAAGTGTTGCTTAGGTGGCTAAAAGATGGGTCCCGACAAATGAGGCCATGTTAGGTACCCATGTACATAGAGATATCCCCCAAAATAACAAGCCCCCAAAAAAGGAATAGCCCCCATAAATAGAGAGATAAAAATAGACTAAGAAGCCCAACCTAAAGAAGACATCTTTTACATCCCAAGCAAAGCTCATAAATGAAGAAACTTGCTTTCGGTGAAGGATTTGGTGAAGATGTTTGCAATTTGCTTTGATATAGAGCAATTCTTAAGATCAATGATCCCTTCATCAATCAACTCTCAAATGTAGTGCATATGTGTCTCAATATGTTTCATCCTTTGGTGACGAATTGGATTTCTTGATATCTGTATAGAAGTCTGATTATCACAAAAGATGATTCTAGGTTTTTTTTACTGAAATAGCAAACTCGGTGAAAATATTCTAAAGCCAAATAGCCTCACTGGTGGCATTAATGACTCAATACTTAGCCACTATTGATGAAAGGAAATGTGCAAACTACTTTTTGCTTGACCAACAAACGGGACCGAAACCAAGTGAGAAGCAATGCCTTGAAGTAGACTTCTAACCCTTAGAATCACCTGCCCAATCTGAATATGTATATCCCACGAAATTATTATCCATGTTTGTTGCATACTTAATTCCATAATTGGGAGTACCCTGAATGTAGTGGAGGATCCTCTTAGCTTCTTTTCAATGCAACTCATGTGGTTCCTACATGAAATGAGAGACCATGCCCACGACATATGACATTTCAAGTCTTGTATAAGTCAAGTAGATGAGACTCCCACCAAGTTGTCAATATAAAGTGCAATCAACCATGGTGTAAGAGTGCTTAACCTCAAGTTTGATCCCTAACAAAAATGGAGTCGATGCAGGCTTGTAATCAACCATGCAAAATCTAGAGAGCATATCAGGTGCATGCTTGGGTTGTCCAAGGAAGATACTTGAAGATGACTGAGTGATCTCAATTCTCAAGAAGTAATGTAGAAGACCCAAGTCTGACATCAAAAATCTATCATGTAGAGCAATTTTCACTACCTTGATAGTGGATGAGTGACTCCTTGTGATCAACAAGTCATCAACATAGAGAACAAGAAATGTGAAAGTGTCATCCTACTAGAGAATATATACATTCAAATTAAAATGGCATCCAATCAAACCAACAGTCAAAAGGAATGAAACCATCTTGGCATACCAAGCTCGAGGAGCATGTTTGAAGCCATAGAGACTTTCAAAGCCAACACACAAGAGAAGGATCCTTAACACAACCCATGTGGTTACTCCATCTAGATTTCCTCCTTAAGGTCAACATGAAGAAAAAGATTTCTTCACATCCAATTGATGACTTCTCATCGATGAGCTACAACTATAGCTAGGTCAAGTTGGATGGACTTCATCTTAGCAACTGGTTCATAAGTCTTAAAGCAGTCAATCTGAGGGCCCTATGAGAACCCTTTTACTACCAAGTGAGCCCAATGCTAATCAACTGACTTATCTACTACAAATTTTGTGTGATATATCCACTTGCATCGAACAAGTTTCCTTCCTTAAGGAAGAGAGACTAAATCCCATAAGTGATTCATTTTCAAGGAATTGAACTCTTCATGCATTGCAACATCCCACTTGGGAACACCTACAACTTCTCTAAAAGACTATGCATCAGAAGTTGAAGCAATGAAGAGATGTGGAGCTTGTTGAAACTGTGACCTTGTTCTTTTAGTATCTAATGGATCACCAACCCAATCACTAGTTGAATCTAATGTCTTTTGAAGCCAAAGAGGTCTTGAGGCTAGAGATTCTGGAAGAGTAGCATCAACCTCTAAATGATGTCTAGAAGAGGAATGTGAATCCTCATTATCACTATCACCGTCAAAAGTGGAGGATGAAGAATCAACAAAATAAGGAGGATTAATATCCTTAGAAGAGTTGTCATCTTGATGCAATGTCTCTAATGAAATGGTGGATGGAGAAGTGGTATGAGAAGAACTAGAAGAACTCTCGTATCGAACACTCCTCTCAATGAACAATTAATGAGTAGTGGATGGAGACGTCTATAGCCTTTGACATCATCTGGGTTCCCAACAAATATGCAAGGCTTGCTCCATGGCCTTGTGTTTCTCAATTGAAATGTGAGCTCATGCAAGAGAACCAACCAGGCTAAAGTGCTTAACTGTGGGTTTCCGACCAATCCAAGCTTGAAAAAGAATTACCACCTTTACAGCTTTGTGAGGATCTCAGCTCCAGATGTAACAAGCATGGTTGATGGCCTCTATCGAGTTTTGAGGTGTCAAAGATTTGGAGTGGCTCATAAAATTAGTCATCTCTTCAAGGATTTGTTCTTACATTTTGCGACACCATTTTTCTGAGGACTGTATGAAACTATGTGATGTATGTTTATAACTTTAGAAGCACAAAATTGTTCAAACTGGTTATTAACTTATTCTCCCCCATTATTTGTTGCAATATCTTGACGACCTTCCCAAATTGTTTCTCTGCAAAAGCTTTGAAATCTAGAAAATTCTCAAAGACCCCAGACTTTTGTTTGAGAAAGTAAACCCATGTGTATCTAGAAAAATCAACAAATGTCAAGACGTGTCTAACCCTACTGAAATATGGTTGTGGAAATGGACCTGCCAAGTCACTATGTAACAACTCTATTTTTTGTATAGCTCTCCATGCTCTATCATATTTTTCCTCGGGATGCTTACCCAGAATGCGTCCCTGGCAAACTCCATCAATAAAATGAATAAAAGGCAACCCTAAAACAATGTCATGATGATTCAGTTGTTGAGAGTAATGATAGTTCAAGTGGCCAAATTGTTGGTTCCATAAACAACTCACCTCATTTGCATGAGTAAGTCTGTCAAAGGAGAGTTGAGAACAAAGTGAGAAATTAATATAAACTAGATTGATGATCTACTTTTCCCACAGCAGTCGTAGACCCTTTATGCATTTAACTGATTACCACTATATTTGGTGTGAACTCAACTCTCTTATTGCAACCAATGTGAGTGATATGATAAACAAATATGAGATTAGTTGATAAAAATGGAACGCAAAGGACATCCTCAAATGTCCCTTCACCCACATCGAAAGACCCATGTGTGCACTTAAACAGGAGTGTCATAACCCATTAGAATGGTAGGCATAGAACATGGTTCTAAAGAGGTGAAATCATCTTCGGAAGAACTCATGTGGTGTGAAGCACCCAAGTCAATCATCCAAGAATTTGATTGTGAAGAAACAACGCCTAGGGGCTTACCCTTTCCTTTCCCTTTACTTTTGTCTATGTCCCTGGTGACTAGGGCCTTACCCTTTACTTTCCCCTTACTTTTCTTTGTGTCCTTAGAAGATCCTTATAATGAACTTTGTTTGACTAGATCAAGTAGTACCTTGATATTGTTCTTTTCTAGAAGATATGAAAGGTGATCTATTTGTTTCTTCAAGCACTTATGCTCATCATAACCAGGCCTCTTACAATAAGAACACCTAACCTTCTCCTTCTTATGTTGTTCACTTTTTGATGAAGAGGTCTAAATATCTACTTTTTAAGTAACATTTTTTTATCTTTCTTCTTCTATCCTAGTTTCTTATCTTACTTATTAGACCATCTTTGTTCTTTTGTGCCTTGATTGATGGGCAAGGCATGTGACATAGAGGGTTTTGTTGTACCCAGTAGAACCAATTTGTCTTCAGTGAGTTTTGCAGCAAATTCATCTAGATAAGGCATTTTGTACGTGGAACCTAGAGCACATTTTGTAGCATAGAATGTGGAAACAAACATTGAATAGTTAAGGCTAGTCTTAGAAAGAACACTCAAGATTAGTTGTTTATAATCCTTCTTAATTCCACACTACTCCAATTGTATCTTACAAATTTAAGCTTTGTGAAGAAGTCTGGTATAGTGTCAAAATTGGTTGGACTCAACCCTATGAATTCATTCTCCAACTGATGACCTCCTAACTCATCCTACTTACCAAAGAGGTTTTCCAAGGTGGTCGACACTCCAATTGGTGGTGTCAAATTCAATGTGAAAAAGGTCAGGAAAGACTAACATATATAAAGTATCAAAGTCTCCATCAAATTTATTAAACAATTTTATCTTTTCTACATTATCCTTAGGGGTTCAATTTCAAGTGTCATTGCAACATGATGATATCCATGTCTTTTCATATATATTATCTTAAATTTCCATTCAAAATAATTATATGATGTTAAAACAAGAACTGTAGATGCATCCATGAGAGCATAAATTAAGATTGCAAAGAATGAGGGAAAGTGCACGAAAGAAGGCACACGATTCAGCTGACTCAACCTGCAAAATCTGATGAAAAATGACAATTCCTCCAATATTTTAATAGATCCATGTGGATGAAAAGTGCTCATTTTCAGCTTTCTGTCAAGTACTTGTTTGTGAAAATCTGACACCTAAAGCAAAAGCTATGCAATTTTTCAAAAAAACAAATCGCTAATTCTACCAACCAAAAATGGCTCACACCACACCTTATTCAAGCTTAATTTTTGCAAAATATATTGAACTCTCTCAAGGTGATGAAAATTCCTCCAATATTACCAAAAACGCTACAATCTAGATCTCACGGGAAAACACACACATTTATGCAACCAAATTAGCTAGATACCTATTTTCCTTTTAACAATTCTAATTCTCTAGGTCACACAAGAATGCAAGAGAAGAGTATACTTAGTTTTTTAAGGAAAATATTAACTATATAATAGTCTTAAATCTATCAATAAAATTTTGAAAGAAAAAGAGAGTTATACCAAGCAACACGACTCTATTACCATGTTAGATTCTGCGAGAAGTGAGAACAAAGTCAGGATCTGATGTTGATCATAGATCACATGCAACTTCAAACAACAAATGATCGAAGATCAAAATAGTTCAATGAAGAGAACTTTCAAATGAAAGAAAAAGTAGAAACAAGAAAGAGAATTTTGAGAAGACTCAATACTCTCATCGAACTATCATTTAACTACTTAAGGTGAGTAGTCGTTATATAGAAAAATAGTCATATACAACCAAGATATGCATATTTAACTCATTCTCCATAAAAGGCGAGAGGTCTTAAGATGAGTAGAGTGCTTATAATATAGAAAAATAAAGCCATATACAAGCAAGAGGTGCATTTTTAACTCTGATGCAGAGGGCAAGGTGCTTAAACCACTTCCAACCTAGGTTGAGTCTTTTCACAAATAGGCTCCTCACAAGACACCTATTACCAAATCTTTCCAATCATACTTGAACCAGACTTAGAATTGTCTAGATCCCTCTTCTAGGACTCCTTCCAAGACAACCCACAACCCCACTTGAGTTCCCTCAACTACACTTGCATATCCACAACCTAGATTCCCTTCCATGCACTTTACCCTTAGCAAAACAAGATCTTCACTTCCACAAGACCACTATAGGCTAGAGACATGTCCCACACACTTCTTATGTTCCAACTACACCATTCAGACCCTTTGGTATAGTCCTTGAAACCCCAAACCATGAATTCCTTAATTAGGCCTAGTAGAGACCTAATGCTTTTAGCCTCCTAATTGGGTAATTTGAGTTCAACACAAAATTCTTCCAAAGAACCCCAACAACAAACTTTGAATTCAAATACCCTTTTTAGAGGCCTATAAGAATCCAAATTTATGGCTACAAATTCCACCAATTCAACACTTTACTCGTAAGCCCTAGGTTTTAGACTTTTAGGCCTAATTCCATGCATTTACCAAGGAACAGTATCACATCCACTTGTTCCAATCAAACCAATGCTTCCAAAAAGTTTTTTCCTTGATCCTAATACTCATAATCCATCCCTAGTTTGGGCATGTCCTCGCATACAACCTCACACTGTACTTCAATTTCATTCATAATTTGACTAGTCACATAAGGATGTCTAGTCTCTAATTGCCTCCAAATACCCAGGAGCCCTTGTGTGCCATGACCAATACCACCTGAAACTTAAAGTAGACTTGGCAACCCTCCATTTCACCAAAGAAGAGAATTTTCCAATGGTGGAATTAAGAAGAATTGCTCATCGATTGTTGAAACCCTAGTTATGAGGGTTTAGTGACCTGCAACTACAAAATTGGATGGATCTTCCTACTCACAGCACTTCAAAACCTCAAATCAAAATCAAATTAAAGCTAATTCATTCCTCTAACTCCAAATGTATGATTTAGCACCAAATGAATCCGTACAGATCTCTGCAACAACGAATTTACACAGAAAATGAACTTTTTGGCACTCAAACTCCACGTATTTCTTCATTAAACTCTTGATTACATTTGAAAATGGCCTTATAGGCGTGGAATAACAGTTTTCCACCCAAACCAACCGGCCTAACTGCTATTCAAATTAGTTAGCCGTTGAAACATAACATTTTGCAAAACTTGCCAACTTGCAACTTTGCAACTTTGCCAATTTTGCAATTTTTTATAATTTCGCCTTATTAGAAGCCTTGACCAATTAGGCGATTGAGGTGCCCTCGAACCTGACACGTGAACCCCTTGTAGACCAAAAATCATGTTGACATCAATAGCACAGGTTGACCACCCTTTGACTAAGCATGGATGAATACCCAATTTTAAACGTTCCCTTTCACCTAAAAGACTAATGGCACAAAAGGCCTTATTACAAAATTAGGTGGCCATGAAAAGCCTTATTACATTCAGATATCCCATGACCCTCNCCCCCCCCCCCCCCCCCCCCCCTGCATGATTTGGCACCAAATGAATCTGTACAAATCTCTGCAACAACGGATTTACATAGAAAAATGAACTTTTTGGCACACAAACTCCATGTATTTCTTCATTAACCTCTTGATTACATTTGAAAATGGCCTTATAGGCGTGGAATAACAGTTTTCCACCCAAACCGACCGGCCTAACTGCTATTCAAATTAGTTAGCCATTGAAACATAACATTTTGCAAAAACTTGCCAAGTTGCAACTTTGCAACTTTTCCAATTTTGCAATATTTTATAATTTCGCCTTATTAGAAGCCTTGACCAATCATAGGTGATTGAGGTGCCCTCGAACCTGACACGTGAACCCCTTGTAGACCAAAAATCATGTTGACATCAATAGCACATCCATTGGCACAGGTTGACCACCCTTTGACCAAGCATGGATGAATACCCAATTTTAAACATTCCCTTTCACCTAAAAGACTAATGGCACAAAAGGCCTTATTACAAAATTAGGTGGCCATGAAAAGCCTTATTACATTCAGATATCCAACCACCCCCCCCCCCACCCCATATAGTCAATAATACCACATGAAGGACAGGGGCTCCTGTACCAAACTCTCATTCTCCATAAAAGGTGGGTTGTTTTATCTACTTGATAAATGCCAAAATATGTGGCATAACCTCCTTACATGAAGATAGAAAAGGAGTTATGAAAAGCGGCAAATAAAGTCGAAAGAGGGTGAGAAACCCAACTACCACATAACCCACTTAGGAAATGAGAAAATAGTGATTTTCAGAGTTGGCACAAGAAGCCAAAGGGTGTATAACTCAACTACCCATGTTTGGAAGTGAGTTACACATGTTAACCACTCCTAATAACCTAAACAAACTTAAATAAAGTCTGTGTATGAAAAATAAATAACCCCCTAAGATAAGGAAAATAAAAACCTACAGTTAATACAAGAATCTTCTTTTTTCTTGTTATGTAAATTGAAAAATGAAAAAAGGAATGTTTAAGACATTAAATGAAAAGAGAAAACAAAATGAAAGAATTAAAAAGAAAGCATCTCTTCAAATTTGACGCTCAAAACAAACTATGAGCTGCTCCAAGTTGACAGTGGGTTTCTCCAAATACATTGTGGACTCCTTCAAATGTGTTGTGGATTGCTACAGCCCTACATGCTCAAATTAATCAACATTTGCTGGCCAATTTACTCTATTTTTTTTTGCTTCATTGGCTTTGCTTTCTCTTTATAGTCTATTATTCAGAATTCTCCTTGAAAGAACAAATTACCTCCAAACTCGAGAAGTTTGACGAGTCATGCTACTCTAAGTTTGATCCAACAGGGAATTTCTTGTTATATCATAGTGTTGAATTCATTCACATAGCAAAGTATACTTACAAGTTCAAAAACAACAGCCTGTAGTTTATTTACAGCACAAAGTAAAAAATACTTACAAATCGAAATAACTCGCCCTATACTTCATTTACAGCACAAAGATAACCGTGGCAAAGAAAATACATCCATTTTAGTGCTAACATTAATGTTGTCCAACTTCGTATGCAACGGATTGAAGGCTTCATTTTCAAAGTAACCCATGAAAGATTTTCTAGCAAACTTCTATAATATACACCATGTTTTTTTTGCTGTCCACAAGATTAGTAACTGACATATGATAACTTGGCAATAATGGGGTTACTGCAAACAAATTTTCTTGCATTCTTTACCTCATAGCACTACACAACATAACTAACAAGCACATGAGAAGCACCCTCAGAAGCATGTACAAAACCCCCTTTGCCTTTGGAGTATTCAAATGAAATAATCAGGATCAAATCCAAAGGAAATGAACTTTGTGAAAGGAATAAGCGTTCTTCTTAACTTGTAACTCCAAGAAACTCGGAGAAGCTTCGGTATTTTGGTACCCACCCAATCTCATTACGAGTTTTTGCATTGTCCATTTGCTTTCCCAGTGGCCCAGTAAAACCTGTATTTTATCATTATGTGTATGCTTATCAGGACAACAAAATACATAAATTTATTTCAGAATAACACATCAAGAAAATAGAGTAAAGCTAACAAACATGATGTAAATGCTATTTAGTATGGCCAGAACTTTCCCAAGGATCAAAATTTTTTAAATATATTAGTGATACAAAACTACCATATTAGAACTGGTTTTAAACTTTGCCTCCACCCTTGATTCTTAGCTAAACATTTGCAGTGGTGGCTTTGCTCTCCACATCATCTATCATTTGTATCTTGACAATGGCATTTCAACACAGATGTTCTACACTACCTCAAAAAAAATTGAAATCAATAATGTTTTCAGGTCAGCACCTTAGCATTCCTTAACCAAAACATTTTAATTAAAAATACATTCAAAAAATGAAAAAGAATCAGTATACAGTAATATTTCAAGCCTGCTTACTGACAATGTTGAATCATAGGTTGCTTAGGCTAGCTATTCATTGATATGGACTTATACATGTATGGATAGCTTGATATATATATATATATATATATATATATATATATATAGTAATCCACATATGGCACAAACAGAATCAGTTGGATATATATATCCATATATTGATTTTCTAATGCTCATATAATCATCTAAATTAAGGAAGTGGGGATCTCTTGCATGAGAGAGTGTCTGTCTTTATATTCTCATTATGATCTTGTTTCTCTGATGATGGGCTCTTTTCTCCATCAGATTCCACTCTCTCGGTATACATTGAACAGATACCCTGTTGATTTTAAGTTTACTTCAGCAGTTCTCCAGATGAAATTCTCTATTTAATTGATCTGTGGAATTTTTGGAATTGGTTGGCTAAATGGTTAGGGAGGGATCTCTTGCAGCTTCTCTACAGTTTTATGAGGTGCATTAGTCTTACTATGGTGATTAGTTTGTGGATGAACATGTTCTGATTACGTAAAAACAGGTTTTACAAGGACCCAAAACCTATAACAAGAGTTTTACAAATATTCAATAAAGTTCAGCTGAAACTGTTTCAGCTGAAACTGTGTCATAGCACCCTACAAGGAAAGCAAAAAAGCCTAGCAGGCATACAGCCCTACAAAAAGCCCCAAAAAACTAAAAAAACAAACAAGGACAGGACAGCTACATGCCATTTATAAGGTCTTGTGCCTAGACCACCATAAGCTGCATTTGTACAACAAAGTTCTTGAGATCTTCAATCTTCTTGTCTTCCTTTCGACTTCCTAGTGCTAGCACGCGTACATTTGTCAGGTTTCGTGGTTTCCTTCACGTCTTTACCATCCTTATCCCCTTTGTCCTATTCCAACTTCTCCATCAGGATCTTCGCATTATCTGTATACGCCTTTAAGCTTGCCAGACATTGCTCCCCAATCTTGCTCATGGTATCCTCCAGTTTTTCCACTTTGTTAATCAATATGTGGATTTTCCCTGCAAAATCATCTTCCACCACCCTGTCAGCTCTTTCCTTCAACTGTTTTTCCATGTTACAGACTTTATTCACCATTTCCACATAGGCTTCAGATCTACCTACCGCATCTTTCATCTCCTCCAGATAGACCGCAACTGGTTTATCCCCTATACTGATTTTTTTGATGATATTGACCTCAGCTTTCATGATCTCCATTTGCTTTTTAACATTAGCAGTATCATCCAACATTTTACCCAAAGTCATCAGAAACATTAATATCCTTACCACTGTCCTCATTAGTAGGGTTATCTTTAGCAACATTCTCCGTTGTATCTTTTTCTATGCTTTTTGCAGTTTCCTCCACAATCTGGTCAACATCCTTCTGTAGACAAATCAGCATGGGGATTTGGTTTGCATCCTTATTGTCTCTCTTATTCTCCTTATTCCTCCCCAAAGTTAGCCTCTATGCTCTGCTCCTTTTCCATCTCATCCTCCTCATCCGTGGACAAATCAATTCTTCTTTTGTTAGGGTTTTTTCCTTTCTGGGTCCTCTTGTTTTTGCTACCTATTATCTCCCCACGTTTCCTTTTCTTTGCCTCTTTTCCCAGTTTCTCCTCGTATTCTTCATCTTCTATCTCCTTCTCTGTTTCAGAGTCCACAGTAGTCTTCTTAAGGTTTATCTTGGAAGAGGAACCTTTTATTGTTATTTTCTTAGGGGTTTGGTACCCCAGAGGAGTCCCTTCTTCTTCCTTTGTCTCCTCCTCATACATGATATTTTCCTCTTCACCTTCCGTCTCCTCATCCCTCTCATTTCTCTTCAGGAGAGGTCTCTCCACCTTTTTGGTTTTCAGGAGATCATAAACTTGGAGCATGAGACCCTGGTGAGAGGCATGGTCTCCTTTCGGGTCTTTTTGTAGACTAGTTAAAGTGAAATCCAACGAACTTAAAAGATAAAAAGGCAGACTAATTTTGACATTGTGCCTAAAGTGATTCAGAAACATGAAATGGTGTGTCCATAGGCTCTGGTGAACCTACCATCGAGCGTAATGTAGCTTATGATCGCAAAGAGCACATACCACCACGGCCTGGATATACATTTGGGATTATGGTAGGAGGTGTCCTCCTTCCCCAGTCTTGCCTTTTCCTCCTCTGAAGTCAAAAAATTCTCCCAAGCCTTATCAAAAATGCTTCTGTCTCTGTAGAACTTAAGGCCATCCATTCTCATACCCGTTGCCTCTGCAATAATCTCCTCTGTGACTTCCATGAGTTGATTCCTTGCCATCACCTTTCCGTTTTTCCATCACCTTTCCGTTTTTCCATGTTTTATAGAATTACCTTGACACAGTAGGGTTTCTGACATGTAGCCGTTCCATAAAAACAGCCATCCCTCGTTTCTTCAAGATACTCCAAGCTTTTTTCTTATCCTTACACTCCTCACAATTAACAGGCTCGAAGCGCTTCTTGCTTCCAGCCATATTTTCAATTTGAAGAATATTTGTTTCACTGTGATTTTTAGGGATGGCGTTATGAATTATACAAACCGCTTTCAAACTTGCCAAAAAAACCTAGAATCCATGCCAATTCTAGCTCGTAATCACAAATATGTACTTGCTCCAGAAATGGTAATAATGACACTTCACATCTCGATTTAAACTCTTCATTAGACTTGCCATTTAAAAAAAAAATTGTCTACTCCGCAGCCGGTCACTATCCATTAATGATTTTGCTTGAAGTGGCATGTCATCCCCATCATGTCATTGCGTCATCACCTCCATTTTGCACGCCATGTTAGCTACCCAGTCAGCAATTCCGTTTGTCTCTCTGTAGTTATGCGATATCACACAACCTTCGAAAGATTGAATTAGGACTTCAGCTTTTTGCATGATGTTATGTATAGACCAAGAAGCTTGAGTTTCATTATTTAAACATTTAATTATATTAAGGGAATCACCTTCGAGCCATAACTTCTTACATCCCTTATCACTGGCAAGGATTAACCCTTGAAAAGCAGTATTAGCCTCAGCGACATGGTTAGTTTGAATTCCTATAGGAATAGCTTTAATGCCCTTGCACACTCCATGTTCATCTCTTATCACTATGCCACACCCAACCACCCTTGGGTTCCCTTTCAATGCACCATCGAAATTGACTTTCATCCATCCTCTAGGAGGGCAGTCCCATCTTGCTTCTTCTCTCATAGTCTTATTCTTACATTTCCTGAAATTACCTTTAATTTTTCAGTTATTAAAGAAAATTATATCATCCACATTTAACGGTTGCATAAGACTTTCCCTTAGATACAAGTTCTCCTTGACAGCTCTCTTGATTTTGTGGAAGACCTCTTTTTCACTAGACACTTTGTTTCTGAAAACTCTCATTCCTTTCTTTCCCAACCCCCCAGCAAACATATCTTTTCAGTTTGGGTGAGTATCATTTGAATTTTGATTTTAAAAGTTGTCTCACATACTAGAGTGGATGGCTGCTATTAATAAGAAATTCTGTCTTGGATGCTAGCATTCTGATTTTATAATTCAGTTATATCAATTTAATCAAATGGATATAAATTTAGAAGCACTATGTTAGCTGAGTTGTCCGAGTCATGCTGGCAGTCATGGATATGTGGAGAATATAATATGTTGGAATTGGCTGGATATTAATTTTACTACTAACAAATGCAAGATATTTTGAAAGTATGGTTGCCTTTTGTTTTCAGATGCAAGTTGGCTTCATCTCTTTGGCAAAAGGTTCAGGCAGTCTGATTGGAACGATACAAGCAACAGCCGAGAAGAGAAATCTCATGAAAGATGTCTTGAAGATATTTATTTTATCCCATGTCAGCATGTTGTATTGTCAAAGACAAATTGTATTGGTTGAAATCACCCAGATTGTTGTACTCTATATATCATTGATTTTATTGGAGCAAGACCGGAGGTTTTCTTTACATGGTTCTTTCCTACTGGTGTTCTTTGCACCAGGTTGTAAAAAAGTTCATAAAATTAATAAAATTATTGGCCTTGGCCTTTTATCGATCAAAAAAAAATTATTAGATATATTTTGTTTTAATGTTTTTAAAATAAATATTGAATGATTTAAAATAAAAATATTAATTTTCTTTTGCATCATGCAGGTTGTAATTGAATGGCTCCGAAAAGATCAAATTCCGAATGTAAGAAAGATTTTACAGGAAGTTTAACAAGGGCAAGAGACCACTTACTTGGTATTGCTCGGGGTTCAAGACGAGGTGTTAGAACATGTCCAAAAGTGGCTGAAGAAATGAAAGCTGATATAGAGAGAGAACTAGCCCTTTTGAATGCAGGGAAGCTGAAAAAGACAATATAAAAACATAGAATTGAAGAGGATGTGTCTAGATTCACATCTATGATGTCTTCTTCTAGTTTACCCAAGCCTAGGGGTGCAACAAAAAAAAATAGAACATTAAACAGCTTTTGGAAACCAGTAGAGAGACAGTGTTATTCCATTCAATACAGCAAGAAATCCTCATTTCCATAATGCAATTCAAAAAATTGCAGAGTTTGGCAAAGGGTACACATATTCATCTTCAAAGGCTTTTACAAAGGTCCAAAGATAGAGTGATAGGAAAATTAGCTGAGATCAAAACCTCTTGGAAGGCAACAAGTTACACTATACTGAGTGATGGATGGTCAGATATATGTCAGATGCCATCGATTAATAATTAAGTGGCTTACCCTGAAGGTGTTGTGTTCTTGAAAGTGATTGACACGATGAACTATAAGAAAACTTCAGAGTATATTTTTCAGATATTAGAGGAAGCCATTCTTGAAGTAGGGGTGAAAAATGTGGCTCAGGTGGTTACTGAAGTGCAGCAAATTGTGTGGGAGTTGGAAAGCTGATTGTAGAGAAGTACCTAAAAATTTATTGGAGCCCATGTGCAACCCATTGTCTAGAATTGTTGCTTCATGACTTGGCTAAATTCTCATGGATACATGAAGCAATTCATAGAGGAAAAGCAATTGCAAATTTCATTACAAATCATCGTCTCACATTGAGTCTTTACAGGCAACATGTATCTAGGGAGTTGTTGAGGCCTTGTAACACAAGGTTTGCCTCATTTTATATCACTTCGAAAAGAGCGGTTGAAGATAAAGCAGCTTTGAGATTTGTGATTTGTTCTAATGAGTGGGAAAACTCTTCATTTTTAAAAGTGCTAAATGGAAGAACATAGAGCATATCGTTTTAAACAACTTTTGGGAAAGTGGAGCAAAGGTTTTGAATATATGTGGGCCAATTGTTGATGTTCTTTGTATGGTGGATGGTGACACTCCTTGCCTTGGCATGCTTTATGAAAGCATGGACCGTTGTAAAGAGTCCATTCAAAGAGCACTAAAAAATGTAGAAGCGGAGTACATGGAGATATGGGAGGTAGTTGATTCCAAATGGAAAATGATGCACACACCTTTACATGCAGCAACTTGCTATTTAGAGTCTAAATTATTTCATATCGATAGACAAGCTAATTGTGAAATTATGGCAGAGCTTTATGATGCCATTAGCAAGTATGAGCAAGATCGAGACACTGCAGCTCTAATCACAGACCAATGTTAGAGATACAAGAAAGCAAAAGGGATGTTTGGAATAGAAGCAACGCAATATGATTTGACGTGAGCTGAGGTACCTAGCTATAGATGGTAGATGAACTATGGAACACAAACTTCTGAACTACAGCGCTTTGCCATTCGAGTATTGAGTCAGGGAGCAAGTTCATCAGCTTGTGAGAGGAACAAGTTGATGTCCGCAAAGTTGGGAGATCTTGTCTATGTTCACAGCAATTTGAAATTGCTCATGAACATATCAGAAGATGACTCCACATCTTCACAACAAGGAATTTTAAAAGACATAGCAACTGGAGTTGTAGAGGAGCCTGACTTCTTGGATGATGAACTGAGTAGTGATACTAATGATGACTCTACAACAGATCAGCCAAGTGCTCTTGATGACTTGGAGCTTTTTTTAAGTTTTAGAGTCTTGAGTCTCTTGACTTTTGATTGTAAAGTCTAAAACGCTGATTGTATCTTTTTGACAAAAAAACATCTTTGTAATCACGATTTCACATGTTTCTTATGGTTTATATCTTATAAATGTGATATCTTTTTGTAATGATTTCAAATCTATTTTGTAATGTTAAATTTTGATAATTTATTGGATATACCGTCGGAGAGATGTTTTGTTTTGTAGGTTTGAATTGAAAAGTTCTTTGCATGAAACTCATAAACATATAAAAATAAATTACATTTATTGCAGAAATGATAGAGATCTGTATATAACTTCTGCTATAAATGTACATTGATAACGACTTGTTGCTAACCTGATACAAGCCACAGGGTGCTTAAATTTCAATAGCTCAGTAAATATTTAGATATGAAAACTGGAGAAAATGCATAACATTCCAAGTGTCCATGTAGCAGCAAATGAAGACTATCACAAACCCACGTCATAGCTAATTTATAGTGATCTTCCAACACTTATGACATCTAATGCCCCCTTACTAGCATGTGTCCAACTCAAGCTTCATACAGCCAGCAAACTAACCCACTACTGTGCATAAATATTCACCATGAACAGCAGGAAGAAATCCCACGTCTGGTCAGAGGTTGTTGGCAGAAAGAGTGTGTGCCCTTCCTTTTAATTTCAAGGTCAAATCGGCCTTTCCACATTCCTCCAAACTGCTTAGGCACTGAGTATAAAGGAGAATCACCCCCAAGAGGTATCCAATTAATATATTTGCAAATAATAATCACCTGGGGGCTTGTGCAAAGCTCATACGTCTAGGAAGAAGAAATATATATAGTTTAATAAAGGGACAAATTGACCTTACAACAATTCATACACTTGTCATTGAATCGTCTCCACAAACCTTCCTATAGCTAGGATCATATACTTACATTCTTTTTTAAATTATATAAGGCGAATTTAATGTCGATTTTTTTTTGAATTTTTTGGACCTTGTCGAACTTCATAGTTGTCGAACTCGAACTCAAACTCGAACCTTGTGACTTAGGGTATAATAATTCTCTTATAATATAGGATATGAAAATCCTATAATATGTAATGTATTTATCAAACTGAAATGGAATAGAAATATAAATTTATTTATGAGTAATATTTGCAGCTGTAGTGTGGCATTCTGAAAACCAATATATATGCAGACTTCACAAAGAATGTTGTAAACTTGTAATATCAAGAACGAAACCTATTTCAAATAACATATTTGTAACATCTCCAATATTTGTGTCAATTTCACTTGCTATTAAGACATGTAACTAAGCATCCATACTTTTTGATTCTTTTGCAGACCAATATTCTAAACCTACTTTTGTGTCTCAATAGTTGATTCTCATTTACAGAATAAGGCTATTCTGTTATATTAGCTGTATCATTTCCCTCATGGTTATCATCTCAGATGTTTCAGCCGATATGGTATAGTTTTTTGCATGTTCAATAATTGATCTCTCTTGCACATTATGATTTATACTTACATTTCACTCATTGATACAATATGTGGCACCCACATTCATGAATTTCTTTTTGCTAAAAGAAGTATCTAGTCGGTTAGTATCACTGTCGTAATCTTGTCTCTTGGCCATGGGCTTCTGTATGCAGCATTATGTCTTCTATTGTTAACTTCTTTTTTAATAACCAATGACCATATAGATTATTACTCTTGTTGATCTAAATAAAAAAAAAATTATTCCAGAAACATGGTCATGTTTTAACTGTATGTTACAAACTTACAAGTACCTAACTATTCTCAATATCTAAAACATCTTGGGGGGACCACCTTGTGGTGTAGTGGTAAATTGGCTGCCCTGTTAATGGTGCAACCAAGGTTCAAATCCCCATTTGGCCCACAACAAGTGTTAATACTGGTTTGGGCCCACCTTGGTATGTGTAGCAGATTAATTGGCGGGGATAACATTAGTGATCGTACTAGTGGTTGTGAAGGAGTTTGGAAGTGGTAGTCATGTGAGGAGGTGTGAAGGAAGGTGTTGTGGAGGAGCTAAAGGACTGACTGGGACAGACCCTCACTGGGCTGGACTGCTCGCAGACCCTGTGCTAGCCCCACGTAGGCTGTGTGCTGCTCGCGGATCCAGATTCTCCTTGGCAGATGCTGCTCCCAAACTTTATGTCAGGCCCACACGAGTCTTTCCTGCCTTGTGTTTCTGCATCTGACCCACACGGGTATTTCACTCCTACACGACTTGGGGTCCCTATTGGGCATCCATGCTCATGGGTCTAAATTGTTAGGTTTGGGGATTAGCCCCCCCAATTTGTGGCCTCACTGGTTCATAGCTCCAGTCAAAAGCGTTTATCAACCAAATACACACACACACACACACATATATATATATAACATCTTGAAACTCAGTTGCTTGTGTGTTAGTTCTGCAACATGAACTCCTGCAAAATTGGGTTGCAACAAAAGAAGAGACAAAAATATAAGCCGGATGCTCTAATCGATCTAAATGTCTTTATGATAGTTAGAATTGTTACCTGTGAAACCCTGAAATTTCTCCTTAAATTTCCCACTTTTGCATACATATTCCATCATCTTCTCCCTATAGGAAGGCAATACTTGTCAGATAAAAGATAGAGCACAAAATAAAGTCAAATTTAAGTAGAACAGCTATCTATAGATTGAAAATACAAATCAATAACTGTATATTGCTAATAAAACAACTTTTGGGGCATATTTTACAATGAAAATAATATGTCAAATCATTTGATTGCACTATCATTTACACTTTCCAATTACAAGATATCTTACACATAGTCATACAAAAATTTAAGAACTAGGTAAACTGATATGGAAATTGTTCGAGAAGAGCTTTATCTAACTCCATTCAGCACACCTATCCTAGTCAAAAGATGATAGTTTATGCATGTATCTACCATAGATCTCGGAATAAGGTAGCTATGAAAGAAGAGTATACACCATTAACTGTAGCAGAAAAACTCACTGAGTACTTGGCTGTGACTCACCATGGGTCACGAGTTTTCCAGCTCACTGCGGCAAGTCAACTAGAACTTGCAAGCTAAGTAAAGGGCAAGTCAAGTCAAGTTCTCAGCAATTTTTGCTAGGACTAGATCAAACTTTCTACCTGGACTTGCATGTTTTTGTCATACACTCACTTGGCAGTGTGTTATAACCAAACCCAAGTGATTCAAAATTTCAATTCATTCTTTTACATTTTGTCTTATTTTTCCCAGCAAAGGATGTCTTCGGCATCCACATGAATCTTTAAAAGATGCAGAGAGAAGGTATTGGAAAGAGATTTTAGGGAACTTTCAAAGATTCAAACCAATATGTATTAATTTATTTTTTCCTTTGACTTGGGAATTAGAAAAGTTGAGAACCTGGGGAACTGTTGTCCATTTCGGCAAGCAACTGCTATGGTGGCTTCCTCTTCCAGATCTTATTCTGGAGAACAAATGCTTGAAATGGACTTTCAAGAATACAGAGAGTGCTAACACACAGAATGTTCCTTGTTGGTGATGCTGAACGGAAATGTGGTGCTATGACTCAACCAGTTCTCAATCAAGATAAACATTTCAACACATTGTTTGTTTTGATGGATCCCTCTATATCAGGAGTATCCATGCCAAAGATTGACTTTATGTTTAGATACGATATGTAAAATAAAAGAGGGGTTGGAAATGAAAAATACAGGCCTATTGATTGGATATAGATAAATTTAGGAAATCCATGAAAATATTTTGTAGTGTAAGATAACTGCAAACATGCAACAATAGATCTTACATTTATCTAGCCAATTTGAGGGATGGTGGAGAAGACAAGTAGGTGCCTATCTTTATTCTACCACTAGCATATCTATATTCCAATTTGAAGGCTAGAGAAGAGTTAATACTCTTGAACGCAAACCAAGTGGAATTGAGATCATGGAGCCATTGGTAAACTTGCTAGATTCTGCTTGATGATAAGTTCCACAGCCATTAATCAACATCAATTATGAAACAAAATAGGGTACTCTAAAATATGCTTGGAGGACTGTAATCGCTACATCCATCAATATATGCTAACTAGATTGCACTTTTGCACTCAAAATATAAAGTTGATGTTGTTCTTCAAATTTTTACCCGAGTCCTAGTATGTAATTTACAATTTTGCTATTAATATGATTGGTACATCAAGAAGATGTGCAGCCGTATGTTAGAGAGTGTTCTGTTTGCCAGCAGAACAAGCAGGAGCACACATATCCAGCATGGTTACTACAGCCACTACCCATTCCTGAGCGGAAGTGGGAATGCATTTCTATGGACTTCATTGTGGGGCTTGCCTAAAGCCCAAGGTAGAGATTGCATTTTTGTGGTAGTTGATTGTCTTACGAAATATGCTCACTTTTTCCCAATCACTACTACATTTTCAGCGACTCAGGTTGCAGATTTATTCTTCCGGGAGGTGTTTAGATTGCATGGTTTACCCTGGAATATAGTGAGTAACCGAGATAGCCGAATTATGAGTCACTTCTGGCAGGAGCTATTCAAGTTGTGTGGGACAGAGTTGACTCTCAGTACTAGTTACTGTTACCCAATTTTCCCATCTTATGAGAATTCTGGCTACAAGTGGAGAAAATGTGGCTCCCACGAGGGTAGAGCCCAGCTTGTAAGATTCTGCAAATGTTTTCTAGGTCTTGATCTTGTTCTCTTCTTTTTCTGGGTCTCTGGTTTACCCTTGTTCATAAAAAAGACCTAAGTGCAAAGAGCCTTAAGTATTTCATGATAGAACCCTAGTTTTGGTCGCCATGTTCTATTTCCTCATTACCTTTTCCAAGTGACTTAAGTTTCATTTTAGTCATGTGCGCATTAACACTTCTTTGTTTATCTCTTAGTCGCGCAAAGGGAAAGGAATATTCCATATTACTCCGCGACTTCGATTTGCCTTCAGTCGCGCTATCTCATGAAGGAAAGGAATATCCTCTAAAGTCATCGAGATTTCACGAGGGTCGTGGATCAGGTTTTCAAGCTTGTGGCTATCGCGTAATCTCACATCAAAAAGGAATATGCTCAAGTGTTTGTGAGATTTAACGCAAACCGTGGATCGAGTTAAGTCCAAATTCTGATCGCGTGGATGGCGTTCAATCTCAGGATAAACTCTATGGTCAAGTTTTTATTCTGCGACTTCGAGACTCAGTTTACCTCGCAACTCATGGTGAACTCGGGAGTTTAAGTCTGGTTGTATTTGCTAAGTCGCATAATCGCTTAATGAGATCAGGGTTAAGTCTTTTCTTCCGCGATTTCACGCCAGTCGTCGATTGTAGTCAAATCCTATGGCTACGCTAAGTCTCTAGATAAAGTCAAAAGGTCAACAAAGTTAAAGAGATTTCACGCAGGCCGCCGATGCAAAGATAATCTTACGGTGGTCACTGAGTCTCATGATGAAACCACGATTAAGCAGAATGATCAGAGATTGCGAGACTGTTCAGTCGCCAAGTCTTTGAATGAACCCATGGTCAAAGAAGTTAAGTGAAGTAAAGTTCAGAGTTTACAAAAGACCGAATCTGCACCGTTGATCGTGTTTTGATCTCACGGTGGTCGCTTAGTCTCATAAGGAAACAGAATATTCTCCTACGGATTGGAGATTAAATGCTGATCGTAGATTTTGGGTCTGATCTTGTGGTGGTTGTGCAATCTTGTTATAAACTCAGAGTGAATCAAATGATTCAATGACACAAAGGATTCCATACACCAGGGTTAAAGATAAGTCAAGCATAAGTTAAGGCTAATGTGTCGTGAATCAGAGATAAAGATCGACGGTTGTGTTTTAAACAGGAGATCAAGAGTTTTTTGGGCCATTGACGCAAGTACCCGGTGCCACCTGTGACCGTTATATTCAAATCTGATTCTCAGAGCTCTATGGTGGTGGCGTGGTTTTTCAAGATGCAGACAAAGAGATGGGTCGAGCAACTTCTCTGATCAAATTTATGACGATGGGAGGTGCATTCATGGCCAAATCCGATCTTTTGAGATATTTCCAAATGCATTGAAGAGCAGATTTGACAGTCTTAGGGTTTGACATTGTTTATGTAATATCTAATAAACCCTAATTCTGATCGATGGATTGACTCCTGAGCCTGTGTGCTACAAGAGCATGTATATGAGTAGTTTTAGAAGCTTTTAGAGCTCAGAAGAAGTAGCTTTTTCTTGTCTAGGAAGTAGTTTTTCAGTAGATGCAAGCTTTCTGTGGCATTTTCTCTGCCCTCAAGTTTTCTTTGTTGGAACTTCTCATTGAATTCCAAATTCTGTATGAGCTTTCTGTGGCATTTTCTCTGCCCTCAAGCTTTTCCTTATCTGTACTTCTCTTACTGAATATAATATAGTGGCTTATGTTAGAGAAATCTTGGATTTTCTGAGCCTTTCTTTCTTCCAGCATCTTTGTGCACTATTGTGTGTGATCTGATTTAGATAATCCTGTGGATTTTGTTCGTCCCTGGTTATTTTGTCTCACTCTTGTGCCTATTTGTTGGAGTGAATGTCTGCTTGCAGGTCACAGTTTGTGTATATCCCCTTGGAAAAGTTATTGTTTGTGAAATCTTTCCTTTCCTTGAATAGCCTCTTTCCATTTCAGACCTCTCTGTGAAATACTTATGCAAGCCTATTCAGAAAGATTGTGTTCTATTAGATCTAAGAATCTTCATGCTAGTTTGGTCACTGTGTTATGATTCATGTTACCTTCAGTGTATCACCTAGTAGGATAATTTGTTTTTCAGTCATTTCTTTTCAAAGCATTCCTTCTATCCCTTTTCCTTCCAAGTTTACTTTCATGTTCAAGAGCAGATTAGGTGATTATCCAAGAGGAACCGGCCTAGAACCCGGAGGCTTCACTTCAGCTAGCAGAGGTCCCAAAACCTAGAAGTGATTCCCATGTTATACTAGATTGCTAGGCTCAAGTGCTTGGCAGGGTGCAAAATTTAGTGTATAACAGTTACCACCCTCAGACTGATGGTCAGACTGAGATTGTTAATAAATGGGAGGAGGGCTATCTTCGGAATTATGTGTCTGCTCAGCAAAGAGCCTAGGTGAAGTGGATTTACTTATGTGAGTATAGCTATAATTCCACTCACCATATGTCTATTCGGATGACTCCTTTCCGAGCTCTGTATGGATATGATCCTCCTAGTTTCGTGGATTTGCTTTTCAGTGATAGCAGAGTTCCCAGTGCAGGTGATTTGTTGCAGGACAGTCAGGACATTATGGGAACATTGTGGGATAATATTTAGAAAGCTCAGAATCAACAAAAGCAGTATGCTGACCAGAGGAGAGTTGCAACCCTCTTTCCAA
Source organism: Thuja plicata (assembly GCA_018584345.1). NCBI lineage: Eukaryota > Viridiplantae > Streptophyta > Pinopsida > Cupressales > Cupressaceae > Thuja > Thuja plicata. Next base: position 2,238,065 of record MU226173.1, read on the forward strand.
GTTGGGGATATGGTTCATTTGATGTTGCAACCCTACAGGCAGTCATCTATTCGGAAAAGCGGAGCTAAGAAGCTCAAGCCTCGGTACTATGGGCCTTTTTGTGTTGTTAGACGGGTGGGCGAGGTTGCTTATGAGCAGGATTTGCCAGAGGACAGCAGATTGCATAATGTTTATCATGTGTCGCGCCTCAAGAAGGCGTTAGGCAGGCATGTTGTTCCATCCTCTATTTTGCCACCACTAGATGACGAGGGGAAATTGGAGTTGATTCCTGAGATTATATTGGAGACTCGAGAGAGGCATTTGCAACGATGAGTCATTAGAGAGTTCTCGGTGAAGTGGCATGGTTTACCTATTGTGGATGCCACTTGGGAATCAGAGGATATTCTTCAGCACCCCGGCTTGCGATTGCTTGAGGACAAGCAATATTAGGGAGGGAGGATTGTGATGTCCCCGATTTAACAGGTGTTTGGGGACATGATAGTTAGCCCATCATTGCGACCCTCGTGGGCTAACGACGGGATTTGGGGGTCTCTTGGTAAGAACTTACTATTTATAGTAAGTCTTCTCCTGTCAGTTTCCATTTGTGGCAGGGTGTCCGAGCAGTTGACTTGTCGGAGCAGAACAACTGGTTTAGCTTGGTTTGATTATTTTATTAATTAATTGAGCATGGCTTAATTAATTATATCTTGGAGCCATTTATTAAGTCAAGTCATTAATTATTAATGATATTCTTTTGACTTTGGGTTTGGACATTAATGAATGTGAGCTTATATTTGAATATGATAAATTTGAATATTCAAATTTCTATTTCTATGTTATAAGCTTGGTGCTTTAAGTTATTAAAGGAGTGACTTTGAAGCCTTGTTATCGAGCCTTCATGGAGAAGCTTCAGCTCTTTTATATGGAGTTTCGAAAGCTTTCATAATTGCCTATTGATCATTTTATAAAACACATTTTGGAGAATGCAAAATTGGGAGATTCTGACAAGGGTTTGTGTTTGAAATGTGCAGAAGAATTGATAATTCTTACTGGCATGTGGCACTTAGAGCTGAGGTTCAAGTATCAGCGATTTGTGTTCTTAATGAAGGTTTGATGGCATCAAAAGACGGCTGAGATCAAGCACGATAGTGTTGTTGATGTTCACAGAGGTTGTCGTGGTGTTTGGAGGACATTCTTCAAGCAGATACGGCTTCCTCCTTTCAGCACGATAGATATGTACGGCCGCCATTGCTCCCTTAGCTGCCGCGGCTAGCAATTTCCAGCGTGGAAGATTATTCAAGTTTTTTTTTACTTAATGAATTTGCTGATTTCGGCTTGAGCCTTGTTTACCAACTGGGTTGGATTACTTATAATGTTAAAAGAACTCTATGAGACTTGGCACGATTTAAAATTATAGGAGTTATCTTAAATTGTTAATTTCTTGCATTAGACGTATACAACTTCTCATTAGCCATGATGCAGTTGAGTAGGCAGCAAAGTGCAGGATATTACCCACACTTGATGAGTTAGGGAAATCAGCTTATCACCCTGACATACAGGAGCTCAGGACTAAACACTCTAAAGTGTTTAGTGATTTACCATATGGCAGGCTACCTGATAAAGGTATTGAGCACATTATTGAGTCAGAGGAGGGCACTAAGCCCATTACGATTACTCCTTACTGTCACTCCAAGCGCCTGAAAGATGAGATTGAGAAAATAATTCAGGAGCTGTTTTCTATGGGGCATATTAGACCGAGTAAGTCTCCCTTTGCTTCATCAGTTGTTTTGGTGAAAAAAAAGGATGGTACTCTCAGGATGTGCACTGACTACAAGATGTTGAATTGGAGGACAATTAAGAACAGGTATCCTATTCTGCGCGTCGATGAGTTGATAGATGAGTTGCATAGTGCATGCTTCTTCTCTAAGATTAATTTGAGATCAGGTTACCATTAGATCCGAGTTCGGGAGGGCATAGAGAAGACAACCTTTAGATGTCACTGTGGACATTTTGAGTTCTTAGTCATGCATTTTGGGTTGACCAATGCTCCGGCCACCTTTTAGTCTACCATGAACAGGGTCTTCCACAGTCAGCTGAGGAGATTTGTTCTGGTTTTCTTTGATGATATTTTGGTATATAGCAAGACATCGGATGACCATCTTGCTCATTTGGATACTGTACTGGATATTCTGGATAGGGCTTCCTTGTATGCAAAGGAGTCCAAATGTGGTTTGGGGATGACTGAGTTGTTGTACCTTGGTCATATTATCAGTGCAGAGGGAGTGCGCATGGACCCTAATAAGGTTCGTGCTATTTTGGATTGGCCTACCCCAGGAGCTTGACACAGCTCAGAGGATTCATTGGTCTGTGTGCTTTCTATTGCAGATTTGTTGCGGGGTTCTCAAGGCATGCAACGACTTTGACTGATTTGACCCATAAGGGGGCTTTTGAGTAGACCTCTCAAGCACAGGAGTGTTTTGAGATGTTCAACTTGCTTATGACATCAAGCCCGGTTCTAGCGATGCCAGATTTCTCTAGACCGTTCGATTTGCATTGTGATGCTTCTGGTGAGGGCATTGGTGCGGTACTTTCCCAAGATCACCATCCCATTGTTTTTGAGAGCAGGAAGCTCCGAGGTCCTGAGAGAGCTTTTAATGTATATGACAAGGAAATGTTAGCCATAATGCATGCTTTGGCAAAATTCAAGCATATTTGGTTGGTAGTAAGTTTTGCATAAAAACTGATCATAACAGCTTGAAGTATTTCCTTGGACAACATGATCTCAATGAGAGATAGCAGAAGTGGGTCAGTAAACTACACTCATATGATTTTGATATTTCTTATATTAAGGGTACTCAAAATGTGGTTATTGATGCACTTTCACGGAAGCCTCATTTGTGTGCTATGACTGAGATATCTGGGGATTGGAGGCATTTGATTATTGTTGATTATGCTAGAGATCATTGGGCAGCTGGTTTTATTGATGGGACCATATAGGACAGCAGGTATACTCTTGTAAATGAGTTGATCATTTACAAGGAGAGGGTATTGTTGGTTCCAGGTTTGTAGTGTTGAGAGTTTTCCATGATTCTCCCTTAGTTGGGCGTCTCGGGTTTTTCAAAACCTATAGGCAGGTGCGGGAGCGATTTACTTGGAAAGGCTTGAAGTATGATGTGCAGCAGTATGTTAGAGAGTGTTCTGGTTGCCAACAGAACAAGCAAAAGCACACATATCTAGCAGGGTTACTGCAACCACTACCCATTCCTGAGCGGAAGTGGGAATGCATTTTCTATGGACTTCATTGTGGGCTTGCCTAAAGCCCAGGGTAGAGATTGCATTTTTGTGGTAGTTGATCGTCTTACGAAATATGCTCACTTTTTCCCAATCACTACTACATTTTCAGCGACTCAGGTTGCAGATTTATTCTTCCGGGAGGTGTTTAGATTGCATGGTTTACCCCAGAATATAGTGAGTGACTGAGATAGCCAATTTATGAGTCACTTTTGGCAGGAGCTATTCAGGTTGTGTGGGACAAAGTTGACTCTCAGTACTAGTTGCCACCCTCAGACTGATGGTCAGACTGAGATTGTTAATAAATGGGTGGAGGGCTATCTTCGGAATTGTGTCTGCTCAGCAGAGAGCTTGGGTGAAGTGAATTTACTTATGTGAGTATTGCTATAATTCCACTCACCATATGTCTATTCGGATGACTCCTTTCCGAGCTCTGTATGGATATGATCCTCCTAGTTCCCTGGATTTTCTTTTCAGTGACAGCAGAGTTCCCAGTGCAGGTGATTTGTTGCAGGACAGTCAAGACATTATGGGAACATTGCGGGATAATATTTAGAGAGCTCAGAATCAACAAAAGAAATATGTTGATCAGAGGAGAGTTGCCCGCTCTTTCCAAGTTGGGGATATGGTTCATTTGATGTTGCAACCCTACAGGCAGTCATCTATTCGGAAAAGCGGAGCTAAGAAGCTCAAGCCTCGGTACTATGGGCCTTTTCGTGTTGTTAGACGGGTGGGCAAGGTTGCTTATGAGCTAGATTTGTCAGAGGACAGCAGATTGCATAATGTTTTTCATGTGTCGCGCCTCAAGAAAGCGTTAGGCAGGCATGTTGTTCCATCCTCTATTTTGCCACCACTAGATGATGAGGGAAAATTGGAGTTGATTCCTGAGATTATATTGGAGACTTGAGAGAGGCATTTGCGACGATGAGTCATCAGAGGGTTCTCCGTGAAGTGGCATCGTTTACCTATTGTGGATGTCACTTGGGAATCAGAGGATATTCTTCAGCACCCCAATTTGCGATTGCTTGAGGACAAGCAATCTTGGGGAGGGAGGATTGTGATGTCCCCGATTTAACAGGTGTTTGGGGACATGATTGTTAGCCCATCATTGCGACCCTCGTGGGCTAAGGATAGGATCTGGGGGTCTCTTGGTAAGAACTTACTATTTATAGTAGTCTTCTCCTGTCAGTTTCCTTTTGTGGCAGGGTGTTCGAGCAGTTGACTTGTCAGAGCAGACTAGTTGGTTTAGCTTGGTTTGATTATTTTATTAATTAATTGAGCATGGCTTAATTAATTATATCTTGGAGCCATTTATTAAGTCAAGTCATTAATTATTAATGATATTCTTTTGACTTTGGGTTTGGATATTAATGAATGTGAGCTTATATTTGAATATGATAAATTTGAATATTCAAATTTCTATATTATAAGCTTGGTTCTTTAAGTTATTAAAGGAGTGACTTTGAAGCTTTGTTATCGAGCCTTCATGGAGAAGCTTCAGCTCTTTTATATGGAGTTTTGAAAGCTTTCATAATTACCTATCAATCATTTTATAAAACACATTTTGGAGAATGCGAAATTGGGAGATTGTGACAAGGGTTTGTGTTTGAAATCTGCAGAAGAATTGATAATTCTTACTGGCATGTGGCACTTAGAGCTGAGGATCAAGTATCAACAATTTGTGTTCTTAATGAAGGTTTGATTGCATCGAAAGAGGGCTGAGATCAAGCAAGATAGTGTTGATGTTCACATAGGCTGTCGTGGTGTTTGAAGAACATTCTTGGAGCGGATACGGCTTCCTCCTTCCAGCGCAATATACATGTACGGCCGCCATTGCTCCCTTAGCTGCCGCGGCTAGCAATTTCCAGCGTGGGGAATTATTCAGGTTTTTTTTACTTTATGAATTTGCTGATTTTGGCTTGAGCCTTGTTTACCAACTGGGTTGGATTACTTATAATGTTAAAAGAACTCTATGAGACTTGGCACGATTTAAAATTATAGGAGTTATCTTAAATTGTTAATTTCTTGCAAGGTGAAGTCTATATTCTTAAAAATACAAAAAAAAGATATATGTTTATGAATGCAAAACAAAACAAAATGACATTTCCAGAGAAGGAGAAATAGTTTCTTGTAGTTGATTAGAGAATAGAGCCAGGCAGGCTCTTTACAGAGACGTGGAGGAAAACTCTCTATTGTGAGCCTACTCAAGCAAGTGAATGAATAACTTCTCTTCCAAATAATGATGTCATAGAGATTTGGTTTGGTACGGTTTACCGACAAGAACTAGACTTGCCAAATCATTTTAAATGCCTGCTCCGGCAAGTGAATGAATAACTTTTCTTCCAAATAATGATGTCATAGAGATTTGGTTTGCTATGGTTTACCTGCAAGAGCTAGACTTGCCAAATCTTTTTCAATTCTCTTCCATGGAAACTATTGAGTATTGCACGATGAACATTCAAAGATCTCGAAAAAAGGCTTCATCCTTATCAAGATCACTTCAAAAAATTAAAAAAAAGATTAAAATGCGCATAAATATTGGAGTCTAGTCTAAGCAAAGGGATACATTCAAAATCAATAAACATCCCAATATAGGCTAAGTCACAAGGTTTGAATTTTCATTCGAGTTCGACAACAATAAAATTCGGATGAAGTTTGTGATATCCCAATATTTTTGAAATGTAAATAAGTTGGCAAGCAAGGAACATACCTTGTCTTGGTGATCGGTTGTGGCAACCATCATCATGTTATCACCATCATGTTGAGCACTGCATTTAGTTAGAAAGTTACATGTGCAAATACCATCAATCTGCATGCATCCATCCATGACACCATCATACATTCCATCACATACATATGCATAACATATACAATAGATGTATAACCATATTATACATAGATACATCTATATTGATGTAATTGCATCCATAAAATGATCATGTCATCTCATTATAACATTGGCCTGCATATAGAATTACATCATTGCCACATATCATAATTGTCGTGTTCATAATCAAATTGCATCATCACTGCATAAATATATTTGTATCATAACTTAATCATAATTGCATTGATTCATACCATAATCACATTGCATTATCCTGTGCTTCCACACTTAGCCGATCCACATATTTCTCAAACAGACAGAACCCTGTATTCTTGAAAAGGTTGAGGACTAACCCAATTAGGGAAAGTTTACTAACTCTGATCCATGGCAAACCAAATCTTAAATGTAACTTACCAGGGGCACTTAAAGGCTTCATGAGCTCAGAAAGTCAAAGTGTGCACCGAGTTCGGCGACAGAGTTCAACTCAGTGCCACTGGGCGTGCCAAAAAATATTGTTGATCCCTAAGAAGCTCGCGCCTAAATAAGGTCAATCGGGAAGTTTTACAGGAGTGGGGCAGGATTGCACCCTGTATAATCACCTCCGAGATTTTCGAAGTTGTCTCTTCATATTGGGGTTTGAAGGAGAGGGGAGAGAGAACCCTTCACAAACAAACTAAGCTAAGGGGAGGCAATTCGCCATAACAAAACTTTTAGGACATAATTAGGAATTTGTAAGATAACATTCATAGGGATTTGACCCTACCCAATCAGAGATTCACATCATTACCCAAAAGACACGATGCACCACAAACCCTTCATTGTTGGTTGAGAGAACAAAACAAATAAAGTCTACATGACATAGAATGTAATATTATCTCTCAACCTGGGGAAGCACCTGCAAGGGTCGAAGTAAAGACTCAAAACTGGTAATGAGTGCATAATTCCCTGCACCCACAAACACAATACAAGAAAATTGTTTTTGAATATAGGAAGAACAAGAGGAACAAAGAATGGGCTCTTGATTCTAGACAGAAATAGTTCGTATAACGATCAACTAAAGGATTAACGACCCCCAAAACAAATCTTCCTAAGGCGCAGGCTGTAAATAGTACAATTCATCCCCTATTCCAGATGCATTGTGAGGAGAAAAAAACATACATGATCACAAATACACCTAAAGAAACAGAAAATAATCCCACCAATATAAGAAAACTGGATCAAACGCCTAAAATATTAGGATAGGACACGTTGATTAACAAAAGGAGAAAGGCAACATAGGCACAATCCCCGTAATTCATTAAGAGAAAACATGCCAAGGTTCGAGAGTAAGCTCCAGGATACAGATGCTACAACGTACACCTCCAGCTGAAAATCCATGCAGTCCTTTTAAAAAGAATTGAAATCACCACGAATGTACATGTAAAGAGTTGGCCTAGCTCTTCCTTGGAATTTCAAATGCAAGACTCACTTTGCACTAAAAGATAAACCTTATACTTTCTATGAAATCAAATATATATTTTTTATAATTTTCAAAATATAAACCAGAATGGTAAATGACATCAAATATCTCCCAATTCACTTAGATCAAATACAAATCATGATATATAGAGGAAGCTGTAATTATCAACCAATGGATAATCGAAATCCAAACAAGTGCTAAGCATCTACACTACCTTTAATACTCCCATGCATGCTAGCTATGAAACTCAAATGTCGGTTGCATCATGACTATTGGTCGCGTTACATCTCCATATTGCTACACACCCCAAAGGTTGGCTACGACTTGTAATTTGAATGCAGCAGACCCAGTAGTAAGTGACGCCATGTCCTTATGTCTTCCCACACCACGCGAACACTAAACCTTCTCTATGTAACCCGCGGCTTCAACACAGGGAAACGCATGAAGCAATACAACCACGGCAATTCTTGAACACTGCCACCACACCACACACAATTCACTGGACGTGAATGTCAAATTCAAAGTGCTGAGATACTATATCGAATTCACAATTCGATTAGCTAATTGCTCTAAAAACCCTCTGCCATTCTCCATTCTCACAAGTTGTATAAATGAATAAAAGATAACTCCTTGGCTTTCGAAAACCAATATATAAGCTGAATCTTCTCCTTGAAGGCTCGATATTTCAATCTTCATCCACACACTTCAAATAACTTTAAAGCCTTATTCCCTCCAACTTAGGATATAAGCAAAATTAATCATATCTAGCTTTTATAATAAAGGACCACATAAACCATAAGATATCATTAAAACATTAATGATATAACTTATAACTCCAAGATTAATTAGATAGGGAAGATTTAATTAATCAATTTGATCCATCTCCAAATCACACTGAATACCATGGAATTCCACCATCCAGAAATAGAAACTGGCAAGAGATGACTTACCAAAAATAGTAAGTCCTGACCAAGAGACCCTCAAAACAAAGCATTAGCCCACGAGGGTCGCAATGATGGGCTAATAATCCTGTCCCCCAAACAACTGCGAAATCGGGGACATCACAGTCCTCCCTCCCCAAGATTGTTTGTCCTCGAACAATCGCAAACCGGGGTGCTGAAGAATGTCCTCTGATTCCCAAGTGGCATCCTCAATTGATAAACCAGACCACTTAATCAAAAACTCTTTGATAACTCGTCGACACAATTGTCGCTCACGAGTCTCCAAAATAATCTCAGGAATAAATTCCAACTTTCCCTCATCATCGAGAGGGGGCAACAAAGAAGACGGAACAACATGTTTGCCCAAAGCCTGCTTCAAACGTGAAACATGGAAAACATTATGTACTATGCTATCCTCTAACGAATCCAGCTCATAAGCTAACTCGCCCACCCATTTAACGACATAAAAGAGCCCATAATACCGAGGCTTGAGCTTCTCAGCTCCACTCTTCCGAATAGTCGACTGCCTATAAGACTGCAACATCAAATAAACCATATCTGCCACCTGGAAAAAGCAGGCAACCCTCCTCTGATCAGCATATTGTTTTTGTTGATTCTGAGCTCTATGAATATTGTCTCGTAGTGTCCCCATAATGTCCTGACTATCCTGCAACAAATCACCAGCACTAGGCAGTCTACTATCACTGAAGAGCAAATCCACAAAACTCAGAGGATCGTATCCATAAAGAGCTCAGAAAGGAGTCCTCTGAATAGACATATGATGAGTGGAGTTATAACAATACTCACACAAATAAATCCACTTCACCCAAGCTCTCTGCTGAGCAGACACATAGTTACGGAGATAGCCCTCTACCCATTTATTAACAATCTCAGTCTGACCATCAGTCTAAAGGTGGTAACTAGTACTAGGAGTTAATTCTACCCCACACAACCGGAAAAGCTCCTGCCAAAAGTGACTCATCAAACGGCTATCTCGGTCACTCACTATACTCCAGGGTAAACCATGCAATCTGAACACCTCCCCGGAAGAACAAATCTGCAACTAGTGTCGCTGAAAAAGTAGTAGTGATCGGAAAGAAGTGGGCATACTTCGTAACCCGATCCACCACCACATAAATGCAATCCCTACCCTGAGCTTTAGGCAAGCCCACAATGAAGTCCATAGAGATGCATTCCCATTTCCGCTCTGGAATGGGTAATGGCTATAGTAACCCAGCTAGATATATGTGCTCTTGTTTGTTCTGATGACAAACGGAACACTCTCTGACATATTGTTGCACATCATACTTCAGGCCTTTCCAAATAAACCTCTCCCACACCTGCCTATAGGTTTTAAAAAAACTCGAATGCCCTGCTAAGGGAAAATCATGGAAAGCTCTCAACACCACCAATCGAACACCTGATCCTGGAACCAACAACACCCGCTCCTTGTAAATGATTAACTCATTTACAAATGTATACCTGTTGTCCTCTATGGTCTCATCAATTAAACCAGCAGCCCACTGATCCTTAGCATACTCTGCAACAATCAAATGCCTCCAATCCTCAGATATCGCTGTCATGGCACACAAGTGAGGCCTCCGAGAAAGTGCATCAGCAACCATATTCTAAGTACCCTTGATATATGAAATATCAAAGTCATAGGACAGTAGTTTACTAACCCACTTCTGCTGTCTCTCATTGAGATCAGATTGCCCAAGGAAATACTTCAAGCTGTTATGATCAATTTTGATACAAAATTTACTATTGACCAAATACTGCCTAAATTTAGCCAAAGCATGCATAATGGCTAACATTTCCTTATCATAAACACTAAAGACTGTTGTGAGGTTTCCACACTATCGCCCCAAAGAATTTGGGGACCCCCTTTTTTTGAGCAAGCCTTGGCTTTTTTTTTTCCTGGATCCGGGAGTTTGGGTGCCTTAGCGAATTTTGGGCGATCCAAAGGTCTTGAAATGAAAATTTTACACCTTGGATGTTTCGAGCGCCTGGGAGGGTATAGCTTATTTTCACCTTGCGCGTAAACTTGGTTTTCCTAAGCGGTCGATTTTGTCTCCGAGCCAAACGAAATTCAATAGGAACGTTTTCTTCAATTGTTATAATGATATCTGGCAGGATAAAATTGCAAAATTTTGGACTTAGATGAATTTTTTGAAAATTGATGAAATTGAAAAACTTGAACATTTTCGAAATTTAATTGTAAAATTGGATATTTTGGGGAAAATCTTGTAAATTTTTGGTGGTGAAAATGGAAATTAAATGAAAATTTAGAATTGCCAAATGAAATTAAATTGCTAAATGATTTTGGATTGCAAACAATAAAAAATTAAATTGCCAAGTGGGATTTTCGAAATTTTAAACGGGAAAAAGGAGTAAATGAAAATTGGAAATTATTTGAATTATTATTGGCTTGCAATTTTCGATTTTGGATTCGGTTGCCATGATTAAACGCATTAAAATCATATTTTTGGGCTGAGTGTTGGTAATTTGGAAATTTAATTTGGGCCCCTTTGTGTGTTAAATTCAATGTATTTTAAGGCCTAAGAGGTGTGAAATTCAAGGTAGGTTATTGGGTCCACAATGGGGAAGGTTTAAAGCTATATTAGAGGCCTACATGACTTTTTTTTCAAATTTTCAATTTTAGGGCCTTTGATAATTTCGGATTTGGCTAATTTAAACCCATAATTTTGCACTAGGCTGACCCAATTTTAAATTAAAATTAAATCCCCTAGGGCTGTGCGATTTATTTCATTTAATTCTTGCTTGTTTTGGCAATTTTTTAATTTAATTTTTTTTCTCCTCCTAGAAAGTCGGCCCTGCTTTTTTGGAGGGAAAATCAGTATAAAGGGCGAGCCTTCCTCCTCATTTCTTCACTCATCATTTCCCATTTCTCTTGGCAGGAGCAAGGAGCAAAAATCAAAGGAGGCAGCGAATTAAGGGCAAGGCTGCCTTGTGCCCTAGCTACGAATTTTATGAAGAGGCTGCCTTGGGCAGTGGCTGCAAATCTGGGCAAGTGGCTGCGAATTTCCAGGCAGAGCTGCATATTTGCAAGGAAGAAGCAGCGAATTTTAGGGAGTTGCAAAATTATCCCAAGGAGTGCCACGAATTTGGAAGAGGCCAGAGATCTGGAAGGCTAAAAAATCTAAGAGGAGTTATGTTGGAGAATTGTTGCCAAAATACTATCAAAATTGTTCTCTATTCATTGTTGTGGTTTTCATGGTGGATATATATGATCATTTTTGGTGTATTGCATGGTTCGTCTCATCTCTCAAATTAAAGTAGGATTTCATTTCATGTTGTTAGAGTAGAAGTAGATGGCTAGTTGTATGGTGATGTTAGTGAATGTTTGATAGGGATCTATATACTAGGCCACTAGCATCCTAGCG
>MU226173.1:2257434-2267925 GCA_018584345.1 Thuja plicata
GTTTAGCAAAATTGCTGCTACCAGCACCCATACCCACAGCCCATCTCTGAAAATTTTACATAATTCTGACATCACAAAATGTGTGCCATATCAGACATCACCAATCCCCATCCAATTCTCCATTTCAATTTCTAGTGTGTTATTTAGTTTTAACAGTTTATAACTCTATACTTTCACGATCTATGTAAAGTTGAAAACTTGTATATGTGTGCAAAGTAGCTTCTATTTATCTCAATTATTGTGTATTTGATGTTAATTGACTAAATGATGAATGAAAAATGCTTTAAATCCTTAAAAATCTTTGAATTTCTTGGGTTTTTCGATTTGCCGAGTCCGGCCACCGAGGCCGAGTCCGAGGCCAATCCGACCTTGCCGAGTCCGAGGCGAGTCCGAGGCTTGTAACTATGATCTCATCCTTCAGGCACTTGAGATGCCTATAAGGAGTAATCATGATGGGCTTAGTGCCCTCCTCAAGCTCAATAATGTGCTCTATACCCCTATCAGGTGGCCTGCCATGTGGTAAATCACTAAACACTTTGGAGTGTTTAGTTCTCAATTCCTGTATGTCAGGGTGATAAACTGATTTCCCTGACTCCTCAATTGTGGGTAGAATCCTGCACTCTACTGCCCACTCAACTGCATCATGTCGAATGAGACGTTGTATAAGTCTAAGTGACATAGTCCTCAAGTTCTCCTCTTTGATTGCCTTGAGCATGTGTTTCTTGCCATCTACCTCAAACTCCATCTCCATATCGTTGAGGCTAAGATAAAAAGCCTCAATAGAATGTAACCAACTCATACCCAAGACTAAATCGATACCTCCCATGTCAACCACATAGAAATCAGCCTTGAACTCATAGTTATTTAATTTCATTGGGAGATCCGGAATCATTCTATCACATTTTAAGGTATAACCATCAGCCACCTTCACTCTAATGCCCTCAAACTCCTCTGTCTATATGCCTCTCTTAGAAACCAAACGTGAATCTATAGAATTATGTGTGGCCCTTGTATCCAACAAGGCAATGACACCCTCTGCTACTAAGAGGCCCCTCATCCTGAAAGATCCCTCTTTCTGCATACTGGAGAGGTATACAACCTTGAGGTGGGAATCCTCATCCATCTTCTCACTGTTAACTGCCTCTTCTAAGCCATCATCTTCAGGATCAACCTGCTGCCCTTCAAAATCAGAATTACGTTCATCTTCATAATACCACTCCATAAGCCTATTTCTACCTTTAGGCTTCAATGGGCATTCATGTTTCTCATCATAAGGACCCTTGCCATAGAAACACAATCTCCTTCTCCTCAAATCGCTAAGTGTTTCAGGATCTAAAGGCACTGTCACTGGTTTCTTGAAATCTGATCCTTCATTTCTTTTTGGAGCAGCCTTGTTATCATAGGGAAAATTTGATGGTCTTGGAGGAAATTTGTTACGTGGAGCTGAAAACTACAAGTCTCTAGCCATTTTCATTGCCAACTGTAATGAATTAGGGTCAAATGACTTGACCCAACCCTTAAGAGGTTCCACTAATCCCTCAATGAACAGCATAACACACCTCCTCTCTGATATGTCATAAACCATAACAAAGACTCTAAAATTCCCCAATAAAAGCTTCCAAGCTGCCTGTCTGTTTGAGCTGTGCCCGCTCCCTAAAATAGGACTTTGGGTCCTTGCTGTCAAATCTCTCCACTAACCCATCCACAAAGTCCTGATAGGTCACAATCTGATCATGGTGTAAAGATACCAAACCATGGTACCACCAGTCATGAGCTATGCCGTCAAGGTGCAAAACAGCAAACCGAATGGCGTCCTCCTCAGACGTAGGACGCAAAGATAGATATGTACCCAGCTTGTGAATCCAAGCTCTGGAAGTCATCTTGCCACTCCCATCAAAATGTGTTAATGTCAACTTGCTGGTTGCTTGCTTGAGATCATGATTTGTATGCCTCTGACGTCCATCTGTTCTCCCTTTAGAGTGTTCTCTCTTCTGAGTCATAAATCGATCAAAGTTAAGATGTTGCTTTATTTCAGGAGGTAAAGCGTCCCACTCAATATGCAATGCCAATATGTCATCAGTAAAGGAAGCCTCATCATCAAAACTGACAGTGTCTATCTCTGGTCTCAAGAAGGTAGGACGTAAAGGCCTATCCTGTGTACCTGTCAAGTCAATCCTGGACCTTGTGAACTAGCTGAAACACTCCTACAATCTCTATCCCTGCCCTAATCTCGAGGCAAGGTAATGCGCTGCAAGGTATCTGAAAGATTTTGCAAGACTGTAGCCATCTGTTGTTGGCCAGCTGCCAACTCCTGCTGACTGCAAGCAATATTTCTGAATACCACAGTAGATTCTCTATCATCATCATTACCTATATTATCTGGGTTCCTGTCTCCCATATTTCCGTGTTCCATGTCACCAAGTGGTGGTGAATTCCGACCCCTGCGGGTGTAATGATAACCCTGTCCAAATCTGTCACCATCCATAATTCAAACCCAATTTTCCCTACAGGCTAGCAAGTTGTAAGCTCTAATACCACTGTAAGAGCCTGCCTGGCTCTTGGAATTTCAAATGCAAGACTCACTTTGCACTAAAAGATAAACTTTATACTTTCTATGAAATCAAATATATATTTTTTATAATTTTCAGAATATAAACAAGAATGGTAATGACATCAAATATCTCCCAATTCCCTTGGATCAAATACGAATCATGATATATAGAGGAAGTTGTAATTATCAACCAATGGATAATCAAAATCCAAAAAAGTGCTAAGCATCTACACTAACGGCTAGCCGCGTTACATCTCCATACCGCTACACACCCCAAAGGCTAGCCACGGCTTGTAATTCGAATACAGCAGACCCACTAGTAAGTGATGCCAAGTCCTTATGTCTTCCCACACCTCGCGAACATTAAACCTTCTCTATGTAACCCGCGGCTTCAACACACAGGGAAACGCGTGAAACAATACAACCACGGCAATTCTTGAACACTGCCGCCACACCACACACAATTCAGTGGACGTGAATGTCCAATTCAAAGTGCTGAGACACTATATCGAATTCACAATTCGATTAGCTAAATGCTCTGAAAAACCCTCTGCCATTCTTCAACCTCACAAGTTTTAAAAATGCATAAAAGATAACTCCTTGGCTTTCGAAAACCAATATATAACTTGAATCTTCTCCTTGAAGGCTCGGTATTTCAATCTTCATCCACACACTTCAAATAACTTAAAGCCTTATTCCCTCCAACTTAGGATATAAGCAAAATTAATAATATCCAGCTTTTATAATAAAGTACCACACAAACCATAAGATATCATTAAAACATTAATGATATAACTTATAACTCCAAGATTAATTAAATAGGGAAGATTTAATTAATCAATTTGATCCATGTCCAAATCACACTGAATACCAAGGAATTCCACCATCCACAAATAGAAACTGGCAAGAGATGACTTACCAAAAATAGTAAGTCATGAACAAGAGACCCTCAAAACAAAGCATTAGCCCACGAGGGTCACAATGATGGGCTAATAATCCTATCCCCCAGACAATTGCTAAATCGGGGACATCACAGTACAATTATTTCCTAAGAAGTCCTCTGTCTTCTTAGAGTTGTGAGAATGTTGTTCTAACAGAAGTGAAAATTCAGTCGTTAACCAACTATTTTTACAATACAGTCCTTCTGGTTTTATATTAGCAACCTCTGGCCACTTCGATCAAAGAAATGATCATTTTCTTTTTACTATCTGATGGCATGCCCATAAATCTGGCATGATTTTCAGGCTAGCTCATAATATGGGCAAGAGTATTTCTCCCATGGATGCTAGCAGCATGCTTGCCAGTTGTTGATGAAAAGGCCATCGTTGTTTGCGGTTACAACAAAGGTTATGATTATGTCGGCTAACAAATTGACCGCCTTTTGACACCTGTTTGAGTTGTTGTTAGCCGCAGAAGCCTCGTGACAAAGCATATTCCGAGAAAATCTCGTTGGTGGCCCCATTGAATTGTAGAAGCAACGTAGGACACGTGTCGCGCTTGCGAGCGCTGTGGAGGGGAAGCCTCAAGTGAAGATGCTAGAAGTTTTGACCGTGCGACACATGTCAGGCCAATCGGGGAATTTGAACTTTGAAGCGGGACGTGTTTTGAAAAGGGGTGCACGGGCATATGATGCGGCCGTGCTAACAGCAATGAAGGCAATGGGGCCAACCCGTGTAGATGGAATCTACGGGTACTTCTTTGAGTTAGAAGATATTGCTTTGATCACTTGTGAGATAGCGAAACTGTTGCGGCGAACGCATATCAGCTTGGCGACACTCGTGGTCACTAAGGTGGAACAGATCCTAAGGTTTATTCAAGTACGTTGTGAGGAGTTTGTGCAGTAATTTGGATACGAACGGTAGCCTACTATTGAGACTCCCAGGATGTAGGAGGCATGGCATCCAACATGCCCCACATTAGCTGGTAGACATGGCAGAGTGCTTTCTGCACATACTGGTATAGAGACTTGCTTTCAAGGACATATTTTACCGGAGGAAGGCAGCCACCTCTTTAGAGGATGCTCACACGAGAGGTGGTTTGCACTACGCCAGGAAGAAGCTACTCAGAATGAGCTATCTGT
This sequence comes from Thuja plicata, assembly GCA_018584345.1. Lineage (NCBI taxonomy): Eukaryota > Viridiplantae > Streptophyta > Pinopsida > Cupressales > Cupressaceae > Thuja > Thuja plicata. Next base: position 2,262,066 of record MU226173.1, read on the forward strand.
ACACCTTGCAAGAGCAACTCGCACAGCAAATGAGCCTCAACACTTTGGAGAGGGATTGTCGTATGGCTCTCAAGGCTACATCGACAGAGAAAGAGAGTTAGTTGGAGCAACAAAAGGATGCATATTTAGAACAAGAGGAGCGCCAAAAAGCTATGGCCCAAGAGTTGGAGAAGACCAAGCAAGACTCCTTGGAAGCTATACAAATGGTGAAGAGGTCCCATGGAAGAGAACTGGTGGTAGAGTGAGACATGAGGATCCAAACGGAGCAGGTGTAACATCTCGAACCGAGCCTCTCTTCTACCTCCGAGGCCACATCTATTCTAGCATCCTAAACTAGTCCAAGGATGTCTCCTCACCCTAATTCCCAGTGATTTCTTAGTCTACATTATCCCCATTTTGTTTTTTCCATCTAGAAGATGAATTCTCTTTTGGGGAGTCTGATATAGTTGGCAATCTTGTCAAGTTTAGGAATAAATATGTTAATTAAGTAATGGTTATTTATCAATGTAATGAAATTTTCTTCCAAGCAATTGTTGGTAGTTACCAACGATTGGTGACCTTAACCAACCGCCATGTACTATATATATACTTCAATGTTGTCTCGGACAATAATTGACTGAATGTACACATTACATTCTTGAATAAACGATACATCTTTCTAGTCGTATTATGTTGTTTGTGCTTATTATGTTGCATTGTTGTATGGTATAATTTTGTTACTGTTTACTTTGCATAATGAAACAATTCCCTTCGGAAGTAAACAGACTTCTTGAAATTGTCCTTGTTAACTTTAGGAGTCTTTGTCTTCTTGCTACCTTCATTTTTTATAGGTCTTTTGAAAGTATCTTCAAGGCTTCTTGTCTTTCCCTTATTTTACTTCTTAGAAGTCCCTTTGGAATCTTTCTTGAATGTTTGATTTTCTTTATAGCCAAGTGTTTAATTTGACGACTTTTCCCATTAATGACGTCATCTAGGATTCCAGTGCTCTTTTCAAACTTGAGGCTTGTGTTTAACTAAATGGTTGTCTTCTTCAATTCTTTCCTCGTGGAAACAATTTCACACTTTACCCTTCCAAAATTTTCTTCTTTTGCTTTCAATTGAATTTTTACGTCATCTTGAATTCTTTTCTCTTCAATTTGAATTTTTAAATTGATAATTGTTTGCTCTAGTTCCTTTATTTGATCTTTCAAATCAATGATCACCCTTTCGAATTCTTCTAGTAATTTGACCTTTGATTCACACTCATCTTAGAACAGCAGCTTATACTTTGAATTCTTCTTTCTAAGTTTCTCAATCTCATCTATAGCACAATAGAGTTCTTCCTCAAAATCGTTTTCATTATCTTCATTATCAAATTTAATCATTCCTTCCTCATCTAAGTGCCTATTTTCTTTGCCGTTATTTTCAAATCCTATAAAAAGCATTTCTTCTCTATAGTTGTCATAATCGCTTTCATCAGATGAAATCATCTCTTTAGGCATAGAGACTCTTTTTGTAAGTGTAGCATTTCTTCTTCTTATTGTTTTAATCATGCTTGTGACTATTTTTGTTTCCTTTCTTTGTATAATTCTCTTCTTCTTCATCAGTGTCACTTACTTTTAAATATGGCCAGTTCTTAATAAAAATCTCCTACTTTCCACAATTGAAACATTTAAATGGCAACTTTATCTTATCCATACAAAATGAGCTTCCTCGTCCATTTCTTCCTCAAAACTCAAACTCGGCATAGATTCTTTATTATTTGACCATTTTGTGGCTTTGAAGGCTGTTTCCTTTTTAGAGCTATTGTCCTTTTGGTCCCCATCTCATATGCAATGACGATTCCATGTAGCTCATCCATGGTTAATGTATCCAAGTCCTTCATCTCTTCTATACCATAAACTTCAGCATCAAATCTTAAGGGAAGAGATCTTAAAACCTTTTGCACTATTGTTGATTCTTCTACTTCTTTACCAAGATCCTTTATGGTATTGACTATCTCATCTACTTGAAGTAGATAGGCAGCAATATTTTCTTTGTCCATCATCTTTAGACTCTCAAATTACCATCGATAGGTTTGAAATTTTGTTTTTTGTTCCCACTATCTGTTTGTTGATATAATCTTCCTTCTAAATGTTTGCATTTAACTATAAATTTTATGTAATAGGACTATTTCATAGTTGTTTTGCATTGTACTCAACAATATAATCAATCAAGTGCTGAATGGAATAGCTAACATTCATGTTAAAATCAGTGAAATAACCACACTGTTTACAGATCATACAAACTGGACTGCAGGGTAATCATGAATCCCAACAGGAGATGGTTGGGATAAACTTTGTGCCTCATAACACAGAATAAGTTTATGGTGTCTTGATGCCACACTTTTCATGAGTGCTTGAAAGCACTTAAGCCAACACTCATCTACACTATAGTCTATAGGTTATCTCCCTAGTGGGCTTGAGATGGCCATAATTTGTTCTCCACTTGTGGTTAGACAAAGTCAACTGGCAGAATTTTTCTTGTCCTGGTATGCATAGTTTGCAGCTGTACATTAAATCTTTCCACAAATACCTTGTTTTATGGTTTTAGGTCGGGAAGACCATCCAATAGAACAAATTGATAAGGAAATTCACAAATCTCCCTCCAAACTCAGCCATCAGACAAATAAATGTTAAGAATTTTTGGAAAAGGATGTATGAAAGAGAGAAAATGTTTTAAAATTATGTAGTTCCTCTAACCTTAATATAATATCTTTTCACAATCTAACAAAGGATATCAACTAGTTGAAGCTTCCCTAAAAATAGAATATATTATTTTGTTTGTTTCCTATGTTTTCGAAGCCTCCAAAATGGGTTTACTCACAAAAGTAGTTGCAATACAAATGTATTTAGGCAAACTATTATTTACTATATTTTTTATCTTAAGACAAGGTCAGTCTATCAAAACCACCCTTTTATGAATATAGTGTTATTCATTTAAAAAAAATGTAATGTATTGTCTCTAATGGTTAACATTCTTAGCAGACTGTCTTCACACAAACCTTGAGAGGGGGCAGTTATCGCAACCCATAAAAACACGCCCCTGATATCTCTTTTCCAAGATAACCTTGCATAAGGAAGCTGCATCCTGTTACACCAAAACATATTTCAGAGAAATAAGCAAAATACTAAAAAGACTGCTGAGAAAACAACTTCACTTATTATATATCATATATCAAGTTACAAAGTTATCTAAGGAAAACTAATTTTTAAGCCAATAGCCAGATTCCTTTAATGCTTAGCTAAGGGTTAGAAAACAAAAATGCTTGCCATATGAAATTTCAATGAAAACTGCCAAGATAACTAGCTTCAAAATTTCAGGTACACAAACTAAAGGTCTTCTCGTTGCTGAAAGAGCACCTTCTTTGAAAGACTCAATAATCTCAAAGAATCCAACCATGATCCCTATCACAGCACCATCCCATGTGCATTTGTTGAGCATTTATATGGTTCTCCATCATGAAGACTTGCTAATATGTGGAGACTATGTACATTGCATTTGAGTTTAACAAAGTTACCCATATTCTTTGTATCTACATTTAATGTTGTTTTTAAATTTTTACATATAAGTAAATAATGATATGTGAACTGTGTATATACCAATCTGTTTTATATGTGTATTCAAGAATCTTTGGATTTAGCTGCTATTCATCTCTGCAGTTATCTTGCAAATATATATATTCCATTCTCTAATATCTTTCTATCCTACATGTGGCATCCATACACATATGTTAGCATACAAAGTTCATCAAGTACACTTTCCAACTTTTGCACTTGATCCATGTGAAGAACCCAACTGGCTCTAACTATGGAAGCCACAAGAAAAAACTCTTTTCCTCCCTTTTTACGAAACTCTTAATAAAATAAACTGATCTTTTTATCAATTATAGTAATCTCTTCGGAATCAAAAACAATTACAAATTGCAAAGGCTTTTAAACGCATTTCATTATACTTGTGCAATTCTGAATTTTTACAATGAAATCACTGTTTTATTTAATTCACATAATACCAAATTCCAACAGAATTGTCTTATTAAATGTATACTGAAAATAACTACAAAAAACCTGATTCCACCCCGTGCTATGCCGCTACTGGTCCGAATTGCTGTGGAGGATGGACGCGGCCTGTAGTAGCCACCCGTGTGACTCCGTAGAAACTGCTGGTGGCGTGGATGGAGTCTAAACTCCTACCCGCAGAGCTCAATGGTGATTCAGCTGTGTGGCGGCCAATGATACCTGCCGCGATTTGTCCCTACTCCCACTCCACGCGGGCTGTGTTCAAGCTCCCAACTCCACGTGGGCTGTATTCACTTCCACCCGTCTTCAATCCAGCCTCTATTCAAAACGCTGGATGTTCTTAACAACTTCGATCCAGCCTATATCCAAGGCGTGGGTGTTCAGCACATTTGCCCAGCAACAAAATCGACTTCCAGCCTGACTTCTTCCAATTCGATACAAGATGACCTCTTAGGCAGGTCTTAGTTCAACTACGGATAATTTTCAGAGATTCTTCAATCGTCTACAACAACACGAGGAAGAATCGAATGACCATACATCAGCGATCAATCGAAGATTAGTTCCAAGAAGAATCAGTCTTCCAGAACTAATTTGACCCTTTTAAATCAGCAAGGGCTCAGAAATAATGAGAACAATTCTCGATACCAAGTTTTATAAATTATATTCAATAGATCAATTTCACAATAAGCCTGAATATATAAGTCCTTGGATGCAAGAGTTTCTAAAACCAATTCCAGTAAACCAGTCTTCAAAACGTCAACTTCTAAAAGTATTATAATAATAAGTTATTATTATTATAATACTATAGTCAATTTATTAATTAATAATATATTGTTATTAATTAATATTAATTATGCCTCTGATGACGATTCCTGCATCCACTGTAAGAATAACTGATCAACCTGGTTTTCAATTGTACTGCCAAAATAGTAACTAGCCTCCAACTGACTTACTATAAATAGTAAGTCTAAAAAATAGAAAGTCCAGAAATAGAATCTGAACGCCGAGACCCTCAAAACAAACTGTCAACTCACGAGGGTCGCGCTGGTGAGCTAACCATATTCAGGTTCCCAAAACCTGCTAATTCGGGGACATCACAATCCACCCTCCCTAAAATTGCTTGTCCTCGAGCAATCGCAATCCAGGGTGCTGCACAATATCCTCGGCCTCCCAAGTGGCATCCTCGTCAGGTAACCCCTGTCACTTAACTAAATATTCTCGGATAGTTCTCCGGCGCAGCTGCCTCTCGCGGATATCCAAAATGGCCTCTGGTATCAATTCCAGTTTCCCCTCATCATCCAAGGGTGGTAACATAGCGGAAGGAGTCACAGTTCGGCCTAAGGCCTCCTTGAGGCACGAAACATGAAACACATTATGCATTCTGCTGTCTTCCGGTAATTCCAGCTCATAAGCCACCTCTCCAACTCGTCTAACCACCCGGAACGGCCCATAGTACCGCGGTTTGAGCTTTTCAGCTCCACTCTTCTTGATAGAAGATTGCCTATAAGGCTGCAGCATAAGATAAACCATGTCCCCAACCTCAAAGGAGCGGGATGTCCTCTTCTGATCTACATACTGTTTCTGTACATTCTGGGCTCTCTGTATATTATCCCTCAATGCCCTCATAATGTCCTGGCTGTCCTGCAATAACTCTCCTACACTAGGCACCCTGCTATCACTACATAATAAATCTACAAAGGTCGGGGGATCATAGCCATACAAGGCACGAAAAGGGGACATCTGTATGCTCATGTGAAATGTGGAGTTATAACAATACTCGCACATATGGATCCACTTAACCCAAGCCTTCTGCTGTGATGAAA
>MU226173.1:2270329-2298406 GCA_018584345.1 Thuja plicata
TAACCATCTGCCACCTGCACTCTCAATCCTGCGAACTCCTCTGTCTGGATACCTCTGCGAGTCACCAAACGAGAGTCAATGAAATTATGAGTGGCTCCCGTATCAAAAAGAGCAATCACTCTCTGTCTAGCCAGTAGACCATGTAATCTGAAGTCCCCCTCTTTCCTCATACTGGAAAGATATGCCACCTTGAGGTATGATGTATCACCCTCCTCCTCTGTATACTCCTCTGCTCCCTAAATGCCTTGCCCCTCATCAATCAACTCCTCTGTGTACTCGGGAACATCCTCATCGTCATAAAACCACTCCATCATCCTGTGCTTACCCTAGGGTTTCATAGGACAATTATGAGTGACATCATACGGCCCCCGACAGTAGAAACAAAGTTTCTTTCTCCTCAAATCATTAAGTGTTTCCTGATCTAGGGGTGCTGCCATAGGACATTTAGAATCTGATTTCTCTTCCCTTCTTGGGGTTGTCCTATCATAAGGTGGTCCGAAAGGCCTTGCAGCAAACTGTCTCCTGGGTGCAGAAGCCTCGAGATCTCTAGCCTTCTTCATGGCTTCGTGTAGTGATGGGGGATCTAGGGATTTAACCCATCCTCGTAGTGGTTCAACTAGTCCCTCTAAGAATAACATCATCATCCTCCGCTCTGATATGTCGTACACCATCACTGAAATACGCTGAAACTCACTGATGTAAGCCTCTAGGTTGGTCGTCTGTCGTAACTGAGCCAACTCCCTAAAATAGACCTCGGGGTCTTTCCTGTCGAAGCGCTCAATTAATCTATCCACAAACTCCTGGTAGACGTGATCTGATCATGGTGTAATGACCTAAGTCCATGGTACCACCAATCCTAAGCAGATCCATCCAAGTGTAGAGCTGCAAATCTAATAGCATCCATCTCAGTCATCGGACGCAATGCAAGGTAAGTATTGAGCTTGTGGATCCAAGCCCTAGCAGTGACCCTACTGCTGCCATCAAAGTGTGCTAGCGTCATCTTGCTAGCTACCTGTCTCAAATCGTTATTCCCCATTCTCTGCCTATCCTGTGCAGGTTTTCCCCTAGTATGTTCTCGTTTCTAAGTCAGGTAACGGTCAAAATTCAAGTTTTGTTTCAAGGCTGGGGGAAGGGCATCCCATTCGGCATAGTGTGAGAATATGTCGTCAGCAAAGGGGGCATTCTCATCATCAACACTGGTGGTGTCAGTCTCTGGCCTCATAAATATGGGCCCTTGGGGCCTGAATGGATCTCTCCCATCACCTGTCCTGTCAGCTCTCTCCTGTCTCGGAGTCCGAGGCTCATACTCTCTGTGCCGGTCATCAATCCGTGACCGATGTGACGCGACAGAAGCATCACGTGATCTCTCCCTGCTCTGACCTCTAGGAAGAGTGAATCGTCTCAAAGTGTCAGAAAGCTCATGTAATACATCAGCTACATGATGCTAGCCTGCGGCTAAGTTCCTGAAGGTTTCCCTAGCCTCTTTGTCTATATCTGCCTCGGTGGGCCCGGCCCGGCCTGCTGATCCACCTGCATTATTATCACCACCTAGTACCATACCAAACTGGATATCTGCATCGTCCACATTTGTTGGAGGCGAAGCACCTCTCCTGTAATAATGTCTGCCAGGAATGAATCTCCTGTCGTCTGCCATAAATATTACCCTCAAATAATAAAAATGTAACTGGACCCGATTTCCCTGCAGGTTGGCAGGAAACCGCTCTGATACCACTGTGAAGAACCCAACTGGCTCTAACTATGGAAGCCACAAGAAAAAACTCTTTTCCTCCCTTTTTACGAAACTCTTAATAAAATAAACTGATCTTTTTATCAATTATAGTAATCTCTTCGGAATCAAAAACAATTACAAATTGCAAAGGCTTTCAAACGCATTTCATTACACTTGTGCAATTCTGAATTTTTACAATGAAATCACTGTTTTATTTAATTCACATAATACCAAATTCCAACAGCAATGTCTTATTAAATGTATACTGAAAATAACTACAAAAAACCTGATTCCACCCCGTGCTATGCCGCTACTGGTCCGAATTGCTGTGGAAGATGGACGCGGCCTGTATTAGCCACCTGCATGACTCCGTAGAAACTGTTGGTGGCGTGGATGGAGTCTAAACTCCTACCCGCAGAGCTCAATGGTGATTCGGCTGTGTGGCGACCAATGATACCTGCCGCGATTTGTCCCTACTCCCACTCCACGCAGGCTGTGTTCAAGCTCCCAAATCCACGCGGGCTGTATTCACTTCCACCCGTCTTCAATCCAACCTCTATTCAAAACGCTGGATGTTCTTAACAACTTTGATCCAGCCTATATCCAAGGCGTGGGTGTTCAACACATTTGCCCAGCAACAAAATCGACTTCTAGTCTGACTTCTTCCAATTCGATACAAGATGACCTCTTAGGCAGGTCTCAATTCAACTATGGGTAATTTTCCGAGATTCTCCAATCGTCTACAACAGCACGAGGAAGAATCGAATGACCATACATCAGCGATCAATCAAAGATTAGTTCCAAGAAGAATCAGTCTTCCAAAACCAATTTGACCCTTTTAAATCAGCAAGGGCTCAGAAATAATGAGAAAAATTCTCGATACCAAGTTTTATAAATTATATTCGATAGATCAACTTCACAATAAGCCTGAATATATAACTCCTTGGATGCAAGAGTTTCTAAAACCAATTCCAGTTAACCAATCTTCAAAACGTCAACTTCTAAAAGTATTATAATAATAAGTTATTATTATTATAATACTATAGTCAATTTATTAATTAATAACATATTGTTATTAATTAATATTAATTATGCCTTTGGTGACGATTCCTGCATCCACTGTAAGAATAACTGATCAACCTGGTCTTCAACTGTACTGCCGAAATAGTAACTGGCCTCCAACTGACTTACTATAAATAGTAAGTCTAAAAAATAGAAAGTCCAGAGATAGAATCTGAACACCGAGACCCTCAAAACAAACTGTCAACTCACGAGGGTCGCGCTGGTGAGCTAACCATATTCAGGTTCCCAGAACCTGCTAATTCGGGGACATCACAATCCACAAGCAACGAGAGACCTTCCAGATATATGCTAGCATAAATAGTTTATCGTGTACAATCCATGTTGGGTGTAAGCTTTATTAGCATTATTTTTTGTCTAAATCATTTTTCCATTACATGACCCTAACATCAAGAGTTGTGGTTTGTTCATATGAAAAGTGGTCAAGGATAACAATTGATTCTGAGTGATCAATGCAATCTCACAAGATTGACTCCCTCCCAAAATAACTACCTATTATTCTCATATAGATGAGGATGATGAAAAGATCAGTCATGTAAGGGGCAATCAAGCTTCTCATGTGAGCTTTGGCTATAGTGTTAAAAGGATAATTTTGTATGCCACCTAAAAATATAATATTCCTCTTGAGGAAAGTGTTTTAGATGTGAGGTTGCAGATTAAGCTCCACAGACAATGTTTAATACAATGACACTGTATCACAGTGTCCGCCGCCCATGCTTTCCAACCTCTGCATGTTGACCCAATGTAACATGGGACCTTTCAGACCTCATACAATCACAGACATCCTTCTGATACAAGTCACATAACTCATTTTGCCACATCGCTAGACCTGCCACAGTTTGCCATAGCAACGCCATATTACTGCCAATAGTCAGTGCAGGACCAGCCATTCTCAGATTAGCACGCATGACCTCCTCAGTGGAGAAGAATTAAGTCCTAGACAGCAGTTACATGGTTACAATCTTTTAACTCACTCTTGATTACAATCCTATATTTCCTTGCCTGACTTATGCTGTAAAAACCATGGTTCAATGAAGTTTTGGTACAAGGGGACAGGATTTAGGGATAGGGAGATGTCCTAAATTTGGGAGCAATGGTGTAATGACCCCAAATAGGGTCTTAATTTTCTCTCAAAATTCCCCATTAGGGTTTAGATTGCACTTGGGAATGACAATTGGTAATGTTTCATACTAGGAGGATGCCATTTCCAATAATTATCATGCGCCATTATGCATTTAAATCATATTATATTAAGAATAATCTCTAATTCATAATATATAATCAAGCTCTAATTCCTTACTTCAATCCTAATCACAGACATTAAGAAAGATGGTAGATTTATTGTGCTAGGACGTTTGCACTGTCTACACATGGATTCCCTCAAGGCTCTACCTATCTCAGGATCTTTCCATCATGTGACCGATTTACCTGCCTCTTCCTACACACACTCCCTATCCTCTTATTTGTAATTCGTGAGTGAACAAGAAATAGACTAAGTATATATTATTACTTATTTAATAATATATTTGTGTTATTTCATGTTTAGTAATATAAGTTTACTTCATAACAATATTAATGTATTTCATAATCTATTATTTCAATGTTTATTTCATATACATTATTTCATAACTTATTATTCCCCACTTTATTTTATATTATTATTAATATCTAATTCATGAAGTCTTATAAACGAATTAACTTAAACAAAGATATACTTACCTTCTTTTCACCTACATCTCCTACATTTTCTCTTGATTTTCTCCTACACTTGCTCCTTGATTTCATCCTATATTTCTTCTCTTGTTTTCCAGTTAAATAATCCCCTCCCTTATTATTATTTTGATCATTTTTCTTTATTTCTTTTTTTCTATATTCCTCCTATATACCCGTATATGGTAAAGGTCGTGACTTCTCATTTTATCGCTTGGTTTATATTTGGAATTGTATTTTATATTTCATATATTACATTAATTAATTGATATTATGTCTATTGTTAATCATTAATAAATGATATCTTAATACATTTTTTATATATTGCTAATAATATATTATTATCATAGATTGTTTATTATATAAATAAATTACTATTATATAATTCATTTATAATATGTTATCATTCTTATATACAATTAATTGTTATTACCTTAATAGTAGATTATATTATTAAATGCTATATTATTGTACTAAAATTATATCATTATTAATAATATATTTCATAGCCCATTAATAATATATTATTATTTTACATAATGTTAATTATTATAATACATATCATAGTATTTATTTATTTGTCTATTTCTAATATTACTATTACTTTTCATTTATTAATAATATTATGTACAATATTATTAATAATATATCCTTCGTTATAATCATAATTTAAAATTATATATATTCAATAATAATATATATTTGTTTTTATTTGTGAGCGTCCACACATTCATAGAGGTATTAAATGGGTTGTTGGCTTCGACATTCATTTTCCTTTGGGCAAGAGAATCATCTTCTCGTCCCAGATTTTGTCAATTTTTCTTTCTAATGCACTTGACCTTCTCCAGTCTCCTTTTCTTTTGGAGTTGATTGTTAATAGGTATGTGAAACCAGTTTTTGTCTGTGATAATATCTAGAGCTATCCAGAAGTATGATCTATGGGGTGGTGTTGCTCTTGTTGGAGGACTTTTTCACCACCAGGCGTTGTTGAATAACCACGGGGTTTATATGGTCTATGAAAGCATTAAAAAGGGTCTTGAATGCCAATCCTTCAGGCAAGTCAAGGCTGCCTTGCATCAATTTGGTGGCTTCTTGAGCAAGGAGAATGTTAATGGTATTCATCTGATTGTGTATGCTTTGTTGGATCTTTTGGAACAAGATTCAATCCCTTCGACTGCTTAGTGTGCCCCTTCTTCAGCTCCTTCATTAATTTCTTCGCCATCTCCTCGGTTCATCCCTGATCTCAATCTCCAATTGGGGTCAGGTGAAAGGTCTACAATAGTCATGAAGGAGTGCTTTTGGTTTTTTAGCAATTTTTGATTTTGTGGTTGCAAGTTATTTTGAGTTGCAGATTTGAGTGGGCCTATTGCTATTTGAGTATTGTCCTTATCTGCTTCACCATTGCGGCATATAAAGTTCAGTATTTGCTCCAATATTCTCCTCTCCGAGTTAATAATTTTGCACTTAGATGGAAATGTATTATTATATCCATTCCGTTTTGGAATTGGAAATCTATGGTTTGAATTTCTAGGATATTTATGATTGTAACTGGCTTCGGCTAGGGGGGTTTTTAATTTTTTGTATTATGGAAGGGCTATGATCGGAGTTTTTCTTCTTGGTTCTTTTCTCCAAGAGCCTTTTCTAACCAGTGTAACAAAATTATAATATTAATATATCAAGTGATTTTACCAACTTTTCTTTAAATATATATATATATATATTGAATCCATTTATATATTCATTAAAATATTATTATAACTATTTTATCTTATGGGCCAAACGAGGGACATGACAAATGAGGACATGGAAGAACAATTAATATCTAATAAAAATATTTAATAATTTTAATACAATTCATAATAATTATAATTTATAAAGTCATTTATGGCATAGTACGATGGTTAATCATGGCATTCTTGTTGTAGCCATTTTGATCGCAAACATCATGCCCTTTCCAATCCATTATGCTCACGAATTTGATACTTCATGTTAAAGATGTTGGTGTTCATGCCAGTGACTTCAAGCTCCAAACGCTCACTGGACCAATGTGCTTGCAAGCTTTATGCCCCTACTAGGCTACTAAACTCACATGTTTGGACTACAAGCATTAATGCAGTGTTAATGCCAAGGCTGAGGTCTGTGTTAGGATTAGTAGACAAAAATCTAACAGTTACATGCAAATATAACCATTAATACAAAGGAATAAGGAACACAGAAGTAGAACAAGAAGACACAAATTTAATGTGGTTCACCCAATCCTAGGCTACGTCCACCAAACAGATAGTCCAATATTATTATTCAGTAATTTCAACTGGTTACAACCAGCGATCCCTTGCAGCTCAATACCACTGCAAATACTACAATACTTCTTCACTCTAACAAGCCATAACCCTAACACCGTTTTTCTTATAGAAAAACCCTAACCCTAAAACTTGCTTGACGGGTCAACCTAGGGAAATGCTTGACGAGTCACCCTAGGGAAATGGTTGACGAGTAAACCCAAAAAATGCAGAAAAGTGTACAGTACTTGCTTGATCAGTCACCACAAACCAACAACCTGTTATTTGTGCCTCACCTAGCTCGAAACAAGCTAAAAATTCCCGTGTTACTGATCAAAAAATATATAATATGTAATCTTAATTTATATGAATATATTATTCATAATAACTAAATTATTACTTATAAGATATTAAAAACTTGATTTGGAAGATGATAATATTGATCATATATGCATTAACTAAAGTTGTGCAGATTTCAAAATTTATAAGATTGAGGTTCATTAAGAGAGCTTTGAGCATGTCCCTAAGATCTCAAAGTGTGTGTAAATTGTCACAATATTTTCAATGAGAAACTTGCATATAAGCAATTCTTATTTCTTCCTTTCCCTATGAGTGATGTGACTCCTCAACTCCTTTTGTAACTGCAAATCGCAAAAAACTGAAGCCCTTCCAGTTCCACCATACACAACTGAATAGAAAAAAACGCCCATCCTCCCATCATGTGCCCTAACAACTGTAGCTCTACATAGCACAATTTTAAACTTCTAAAATCATGGTTGGCTTTGTTTTGGCAGGAAAAAAACAACCTTTATTTGAAATTTTAAAAGGTTTATGCTGGCTGTTTCAATTTCCAAAGATATCAAGACATCCCCAAGTAGGTGGTCATACTGGAAATTTCCCCTACTTCTACAAAGTGAACTGAGGACGTTTCTTCCTACTGTGGGCATTCACATCCTAGAAGCACACTGATTGTTTCTTTTCACATCAGCTGGGAAGGTGTAATGTCCCCGTTAAAATAGGATTTCATAATAAATAAATAAACAAATGAATTACAATGTAACTTATTATTAAATTAATTATATTATTAATATAATAATGAAGAATAATATATATTAATAATATTATATTATATTATCTATTAATAAATATAATATATTAATATAATATAATAAATAACAATTATAATTGTAATAACATATAAATAATTATAATTATAATTATAGTAAACAATAAAAATTAGATTATAAAATCTGAAACTTATATTATAATATAACTCTAAAATGTATTATAACATATCATTAAAATATATATTAATATATATCAAATATAATATAAACAAACCCTTATAAAATATATTATTAATACCAAATATAAACATAAATATGAAAACATATTAATAACAAAAATTCTGATCAAGTGACTAAAAGAGAATATTCGCGACCATTAGAGAAACCGTTGTCTACGCGGGTATATGGAGGGGATAAAACGCACAGTCTCAGGGAGGGGATATAAGCCACATATGCTATAAAATCAACATCGTCACTAATTGATGACAAGGGTCATTATGTAGTTATCGATTTCGCATCCCAGCTGACAAAGGAAGACTTAAAGGGAATTGGATAATCATCACATAGAATCAATGGAGTCATATGACACAATCACCGGCAATACAAATCACGTTGAAGGTTGAAGATGCTCAGTGCTATCTTAGCGATATGGTTCTAACTCCACGATGCTCTTTCCAAAGTGGATACTTCCTCACCATGATGCAGCGATATTATAATCTCACCATATTCACGTCAATTGCGTCACCATGTAGATTGCTATATACTTCATGCACTCATGTGAGGTCACTATCCCACTGGTTCGGAATTGGACCAGTTCATTGATCGTTGGCCATTCATCCCTTATAGGGAAAGCACATCAAAATGGGTAAACGTCGGGCATCCCGAGTGGTGTGCAATTGAATGAGGAACATAACGATTGCCAATATTACAGGAAGAAGATATATATATGGGGGAGTCGAGTTGAATGGTCGTTAAGGAATGAGGATTATCATTGGGTTACAACTATATGCAACATTACATCCATTCCTCATCCAAATTGCATCAGGGATTCACGAATTAGGCAATTAACGTTCCACTTGAAAATTATGTTTTCAAATACGGATGGAGAATAAGAATATAACGAATGTTTGGCGTATAAATGGGTTCTCAAGGAGAACGCCACTAAATACTTCCCATCAACATATCAGATACAACACAATACTCCATCTTATCTTATTACATGAATATTAAAGTGGTTGATTGCATCTCATAATGCTTGGCTATTATACAACGATTAAAATCATTACAATACAAATAGTGTCAATTGTAAGGACAACCCACGATATAGCATGACTTATCCTTACAATAAGTGGGGTCAACTATCATCAATATAAGTTTGCAAAGGATATTGTGCTATAAAGAAAAGCCTTGAATAGAAGGAAGCCTCTCACTCTTGAAGTTGAAAGAAATCAGTCTTAAATCGTAAGGGATCATAGTAGGGACATTACAGAAGGGAAGGGTAGGGTGTTGCATCCATGTGGAACACTACAAGAAACAACATTTATTGTTGTTTATGTTTGTAGCTTCAGTCGTATGATCATTTAGAATACATATAATATATGTTGATTAATAATAATATATTATATATGTTATATTATTATTAATCATATGAAATTTAATATTCAATAATAATCTATTATATTATTCTAAATTAATAATTGATTGATGAAACATTATAAGATTGATTAAATTATAATTAATGGGAAGAGGCATGTACATAAAGGACATGCCTCTCTAAAGGCATAGTTACATAATCAATCATCATTATATTAATCATATAATAACGAATAGACATGTCCCATGAAGGGACATGACATGTCTCTCCTTGCCTCATCCTCAATATAAATGCAAGAGAGATTGCTGCATTTAAAACACAGCCAATATAGAGAGTGCTATTACATTTGCAGTGATCCTAAAACTCAACATGGTATCAGAGCCAGACTGCAAATGTAAGAGAGTAGTTTGTTGATGGTGAATGTGTGACTGTCTCAAAAAATACAGTCTCAGTACAAGGACCATATCTCACAAATCCACCGTTGTATTTTGCTGAATTTTGGATATGTTGGTGAAAAACAAATTTTGAAGAATCTCACCGGAACGATTGGAGAGGAGAAAGTGTAGGAATAAAAGTTATGACGGAATGTGTACGGGTCTATGTGATATTCCTGAAAGCAGCTTTCATTAAAGAGATATTAATTTGTTATGATCGCAGTCAAGCATTAACAAAGAAGAACATATTCAAGGAAGGGTGTCTCTTTCTATAAAGAAAGCATTAATTATAGAGTGTCACCTCTCTTGCCGCAATCAATTCATTTCACAAGAAGACATGAGAATTGTTCAACGATATAAGAGTGGGAATTGTACATTGTGGGGGGGAATAATAACCAATGTTACAGTCCCATTTGAACCATCCTTAGTGGGAGATGATTCAAAGGGGAGATGTCTCTCAAATAATCTAAGAAGGTGTTTTCTGATTTGATGTATGTGGACCCTCATTGGACCAACTTGTATCAAGGATGTTGATGTGTAGATAAGTATTTATTATCCTTGAATATTAAATTTATCTACTCATTGTAGTCTCTCTCTTATTTGTATTTCTATACGTACTATTAAGAGCTATTTGTCTTGATCTTTTCCGGGATGCTCTTGTAGGAAAAGAACATCGATATCAAATTCAAAGGGAATCTAACACTTCAGAGGTAAACTTGGTATGACTAAGATGTAATTGTAATTCCTGAGATTGAATTTAATATATATTCATGAATATTTAAATGTGAAAATTATGGCAATATTGCATTTGTGTGTTATGAAAGGTAACAATCTTTCATATGTGTGTAAGGTTGCTATTGTGAGGTGACGACTTTAACAATAGCTTGACTTGTTATCATGATAGACTACTCTAGCTAGTTGTCTTGGAATGTGCTGAAATTCATTATAACGAATGTATCAAGATTGACTACATTAAGTTGTCGTCCCGGAATGCGTCGGATATCTTGATACTGAATTTGTTGTGGTTATAACTAAATCTAGTTCCGAATTGAGTCAGGGATTGTGATAACACTCATATCATGATTGACTCCAGTAAGTGGTTGTCCCGGATTGTGCCGGATATCATGATACTGAGATAGTTATTCTTGATCTATTACCATGACTGACTTCATTAAATTGTAGTCCCGAAATGTGTCGAATGTCATGATAACTTATGCATCAAGATGAACTATGTGTTTAAGCTTGTGCTACCTACGATCTTGGAGACTTCATTGTTATCCGGAAGATCAAGGTTGTTATTTGATCGACTTCATTTAGTTGTTGTCGCAGAGTGTCGGAGGTCAGATAACTCACATCTCTCTCAATTGTAATGTACTCTACTTGTGAGCATTTCAGAGTTTTTATAAGTACACTTATACTCCTAAGATGTTATTCAATCCTCTTTTGCTAAGAGGGAGTGTTAAAGGAAGTAGCTTCATTCGGATTGAAGCTTAGTGATAACAAAAGCATCATGATTGACTTCATTAAGTTGTTGTCCCGGAGTGAGCTGGAAATCATGATGCTACTTTGTGTTGTTAATTTCTTGAGTTCTTGATCCATTGTCATGATAGACTACATTAACTTGTTGTCCCAAACTGTGCAGGAAATCATGACAATAAGTGAATCATGATAGACTACATTAGTCCCGGAATGAGTCGAAGATCATGATACTATGTTGTCTCTAAGATCAAGATTGTTATCTAATAGACTATACTCAATTATTGTCCCGGAATGTGCCGGAAATCAGATAACTAACATCCTTCTAGGACATATGTGTTGATAAGCATCTTAATAATGCTAGTGTGAGATTGATTATAAATTGATTATTCAAAATGGTTCGATCTGATCTCATAATTGTTCAACACTGTTTGTGATGCCCAACGATGTTGCGGTTGCTCAAAATTAGATCACCAGTTATGTAATTAAGCATATCCTCCCTCGCTAAGAGGGAGTGTTAGAGTTATAGCACATAACAAATGATTATGACCACGTAGGGTCATGAACCTATGTGGCTCTTGCCACGTAGAGAAAATTGAGGCATGATGGGTGATGCGGATCATGATAGATGATATCTTGCATGGTGGATTAAATTCCTTAAACAGACCATGGCCTTCTATTGAGATAGACATCTTGTGATAGCTAATATAGATCATGATAGATGATAAATGTTCCTATGGTAAGTATTATTGAGGCCGGTACATGTGCACATTACCTATAGGACTTCTTTTTTGAGTTACGTTGAATATCATGTGACTTGATATTCCTACATATACCATATCTCCTGATATCATAGTAAGGTGGTATCTCCTCTCTTTCAAAATTAATGGACTTATTGAGATTTGCATCTTGATGGATTTTAGCTTCTCTGACTAAGAGGGAGTGTTGATGTTTTGTGTAGCTATGGTGAGGGTCATAAGTGTTGGCACAAGAGACCACTACACATTATGGTTGATCATCCTCCCTAGCTAAGAGGGAGTGTTAATGTTTGTAGCTTCAGTCGTATGATCATTTAGAATACATATAATATATGTTGATTAATAATCATATATTATATATGTTATATTATATTAATCATATGAAATTTAATATTCAATATTAATCTATTATATTATTCCAAATTAATAATTGATTGATGAAACAATATAAGATTGATTAAATTATAATTAATCGGAAGAGGCGTGTCCTTTAAAGCACATGCCTCTCTAAAGGCATAGTTACAAAATCAATCATCTTTATATTAATCATATAATAATGAATAGACATGTCCCATGAAGGGACATGTCTCTCCTTGCCCCATCCTCAATATAAATGCAAGAGAGATTGTTGCATTTGAAACACACAGACAATATAGAGAGTGCTATTACATTTGCAGTGATCCTAAAACTCAACAATTGTTTCTTTTTTTGTTGGGTTGGGAGGGCGGGGGGTAGGTGTGTCATCCATGTGGAACCCTAAAAACACTATTGCCCCTCTCTCAATCAGCAACCTTCCCAGTATCTCTTCTTCCATCCTCGCCTATATATTCCTAGCAAAAAATTAAGGCTTGGCCTCCTCTAAATCTCAGCACGCCAAAAGTAATCAATCCTTTAGAAACCCCACAATGCTGGATAATCTTTACTTCAGCCAAGATGAATTCAACAACTTCATGGAGTACCGTGTACAAATTGTTTGCAGGCAAAATATTCAAGCAATGAAAGAAAATAATTTCTGCCTAAAAATGGATAGACTTACTAATATCTCCTTTGCTCTAGAAGAAATGGACCAAAGACTCCAGATACTCAAAGACTAATCTGCAACTTTATGGTGCCTTCCCAAGGCCCAAAAATCTTCACACATGTAGATACAAGACAATTGGAAGACAATAAAAAATGTGGGTATTTTTATGATGCCAAAGGAATATCTCATTGCTATTTTAAGCACCAACCAAGATAAAGATAAAATAGTTCAAGAAGAAGAATACTTCCTCACTATATCCAAGCTATTCATGAAACATTTGGCTCCTAAATTCAACCCATTGGAAGGTCTGTCAAACACGGGATCTATTTCTACTTAGTACTTGATGAACATTAGCTAGATAGACCTACCAAATGCAAGGGGATCGATCAAAGAATACATTACTATTTTTTAATCACCGCTAATGTAGGGGTTTTCAATTATGCCCCAAATTATTTGATTATAGATCTGGATAAGCCCCTTCTTAGCAAGATAATCTTAGAAATGGGGGACATCGAGCATAAAGAACGCTTGGACTCCAAGAATATCCCTTCACGTGTAGATTATGTCATAAGCACAGACATTGGGCAAGGTTTTACATCCACCAAGATCACAAGAAAAAGCAAGATCCAGGAGAAGGCACTCAAAGTCGTGTTGAAGGAACAAATCAAGGGAATATATTACTTATATTTATTGATAAATAAAATTATATAAGGCGAATTTAATTCGAATTTTTACACTTGTCGAACTTCATCCGAATTCAATGGTTGTCGAACTCAAATTCGAATTCAAACCTTGTGACTTAGGTAGAAACCAAGTGATTTGTGAGGAAGTGAGTTGAAGCCTTTTAAAAATCCTTGTTCCAACTTCAATTTGACCTTAGAAAACCAGGAAAGGTTGTGGGAGGTAAACTTGTTGAAGGCATGTTGAATCTTGAAATTTGGTTAAGTCTGGAATTTTTTGAAAACTCCCAAAATCTTGAATCTTTATTATAACTCCTATGAAGCTGAAACCTATCTCAAACATCCTGAAAATATTTATACAAATATAACTTGAAGTATAAGAAATGTATCTTATACTTAAATGTTATATTTGTATAAATCCTCCCGCCCTTGAGATGAAAAAATGACTAAGTATGGAAAGCATGTTGCCAAGAGAAAAAAATCTTGAAGAGGTGGTGGAATCTGCCTGCTCCAGAGGAAAATTCATCTTCCCCCAAAGATTTCCACCATGACTTAGAGAGGCCAAGGCCTTCTCATTTGTAACATTTAGGAGACTAGAGAGAAGTTAGAAAGCTTTAGTAGAAGTATGCTAGCTAAGGGAGAGAGTTGATCAAATTGTTGCTAAAATGCTATCAAAGTGATTGATAATTCATTGTTGGTTTTCATAGTAGATTACATAATATTGCTTTGGGGTGTTGCATGGTTTCCTCAATCCTCACTTGGAGTAGATTTATTTTCATGTTGTTTAAAAGTAACTTAGTTGAATGAAAGAAATTGTGGATGTTTACTTGTTTAGAAGAGTGTCTTGTGTGGTAAGCTAGTGATTGCACTTAACTTCAATTGATAATCAATCTTTAGTTTGCATCCATTTGATGGGATTGAAGAGGAAATATTGATTTGAAAATCTTTAAGTATACCCTAGAAACTTGCACTAGGTGGGTGGAAGTTGTTGATAAAACCACATCTAGTAGAGTCCAAGTCATCCATACTTCCTTGCATTCATAGTTAGGAGTCGTAGTAGAAGTTAAGTTTAAGAAGAATTGGAAAATCAAACTATATTTTCATTGCACATTGTGAAGCCAAATCTTTAGAAGTGCAAGCAGTTGTCAAGTCTTGAATGAACAAGCGTAAGTCCCCTAAGTGATTACCAGCAAATCACATTATTTCACTGAGCGAGTATTCACAATTGAAGGGAACCTTGAAGGCATTTCATGATCTTACTTTGCAAGCTTAGCATGAGAAGTGACCTTATTCAAGAGAGGATTGAGTGTCTTAGTGTTTCACTTTGAAATGTTGGGTATTTGATTATGCATGTTGTAGTGGAATAAAACTCACGTCAACAGGACCTTTCTAGGTCTCTCTTCCTAGAACTTTCTACTGTATATTGTTGTTCTCTTCAGTCCCGTCGACCTACTTGTAGTCATCCATGAACATTAATATAAGTTTTCTTTCTTCTTTCCTTCCTTGTAGTCTACAACCATAAAAGGGTACTCTTGTACCCCCACCCACCCACCCNNNNCCCCCCCCCCCCCCCCCGATAAAAAAAAAAAAACTACATTGTTTTTTCTTGTGAAAAGTGTTTACAATGTGACATTGCCTGATAAGAACCACTAAAATTGCAATAAACTGAAAAGAAACCCAACAAATAATTAACGAGAAAACACAATATAGAATAGGTGATTGATCAATACAAAAATAGTTAATAGTATAGTTTAAATATATGCTATTTGCTAGGATATCTGAACTATAATTGATGAAATCTCTGATTTCTCTTGAAGGTTGATGTGCTGCATACATTGTTTAGAATAAGTTATCTATGTTACCTTCAGAAAATAATGCAAATAAACTCAAAAACAAAAATTTCCTAGATATATACGCATTTAATACGAAGCTTTTATGATTATAATGATCATGAACCAAAAGCTGTACTTGAGATAAAGATGAAAATAACCTCATAATGAATAAGATTAATCATGTGTTCTGGGTGTGCATCAACACTTCCCTTCTTTAAATAATACATATGAGCACCTCTGTCTAGCTTGTGCAGCTTTAAGTCAAGAAAAATAGGTTCAACTGAGCATCAATGTTTCTTGTCCTCCATTACATGATTCAAGTGAATGACTGCCTTACATATAACTTTAAGAGAAAACATTTTTATTGGACTTTTGAAAATAACTATTACAAAAAGGATATATATAACCCTGCCAACCGAATAACATTGCCACCAGATTTCAGTGCTTCTGCCTCCGCCATAAGCAAAATATCTGTACGACCACTCCTTCCCATGGGCACTGTAGGACACTCCTACAAAATCATGAATTATAGTTTGACTCCAAATAAAAAGAACAGATTACAACCAAATAATTTAATAAAGAATCAAATTGAATGTGTATCTTTTCATGAATATCATTTTGTGCCATAAACACATTGGATATGCATCTAGAGATGCAAGATATCCAATTGAAATCCACGGAATTACGTCCACAAATAATCATAACATACAGTTACCACTTCTTCTAGACAGTCAATATTAGGAACTCAGTTTCAAGATTGATCTCTAAGGAGGTACAAATTCCTTTTGTGTGGAACTTTATCTTAATGTTCCTTAAGCTTCCATCTTATACGTTTTACTAGATTAACACTTTTAACTGTAGCTATGAACCTGAAGAGGGTTTCAAAAGGGCTCTGAAGCCTTTTAGAATAAGAACAGGCAACAACCTCGTGAGACTAAAACACAGACAAGTACCAACAACAACATGAGACAAGAAACAGCAAAGAAACAAGCCTTAAGACCAAAGAGGCCCCTGAGAAATAGACAACAATGCCACAGGAGTTTTATTCTTCAAAAAATTTACATTAATCCCTCAGCATAGATGCCCTTTATGCAGTTCTCAAATATTCATTAATTATTGAACACTTTGACCTGAACCTGATTCAATTGATGCTATAAAACCAAATAATGCATTAACACATTACATAAGTATAACATATATGTATATACTAAAAGAAAACACAAATGGTATTGATGAATCATCAGTATTTACGTAGAGTTGGTGTGATTACCTCACCACACAAGCCATTTTCATAGCAATCATACACAGCTGAACTTGATGTAAACAAAAATGACCCTTCTCCACTACATTGCATTATTGCTGCCCTGAAAATCATATATTTCTTTTAGTAATTAGTCGTGCAAAGGAAATTAAAAGTATTATTATTTGTGAAATGTTGACATTTTAATCCTAAATGATAAACAACGAAAACCTGCATTTGAACAAATTGAATCCAAAAAGGCATTGGAGCAGTACAGATAGAATGACACAAATAATACCAAATAAAAAAATAAAAATAAAAAGAGGAGAAAAAAATGTAGACGCATAAGAAGCTTGCAAGTCATTAGCATGCCGTTGATACTAACCACACGCTAAAGGAATGGATAAAAAGTTCGCAAAGGTGTGTAATGTCCCCTTCCAAATTTACCCTAGAATATGTCGTATAATCACAATTGCAACAAGTTAGGGTTAGAGTTATATCTTTACCAAGTAAGGTATCTCATTTGAAAAATATGATCCTGGATTTAGAACCTACAAGCATAACCAAGGATACATACATACATATATATATATATACATACTTCAAATTCTTAGGGTTAGATAATAACATGTAATAATCTTTACATCAATATATACAATATTTGTATCGCTCCCTACTATTCAAACACATTAGGATTTGAAAGTAGAAGCATGATAGGTCCGCCCGAAGCCATCTTGCACTAAGCCCAAAAGCGAGCATTCACCCTCTTGACCCCAGTGAACATAGACATCCACTCAAGATGGTCTACCCAATGGGGTGCTTGGATCTACTTTCCCTATCCATGCCTCATCCCCTAAGGTCAATAATCCATCATGGTAGAGTCCGATGGGAGATCGTAATAGGAGGCTTCTTGATTGTCCTATCTAAGCCCAAGAGTGGATCTTTGCCCTCTTAGCCTTGATGGTAGGCAACATGGATATCCACTCAAGGTGACCTACTTAGATGGAAATCTCACACTTTCTCCTCTTCCTTACACTTCCTTTCTTCCCTACATGAAAGGGGTTTACAAACAGGTTTATTAAAAAACATATGCATTTTATATCCAATAATACATATATAATATATAAGAGATGAATGTGGACAAATAATGCATAGGCGATATGTATATCACAAGAGCAATTAGTAAGATTGTTAGATGCTTGTTAGAACAGTTCTGAAATGATCAGAGGTCTGCTGCTTTTCTATGCCTGATCTGGAAATTATCTTCTTAAATGATTGCTGTAACTACTTATATTCGATGATTTTGATTGCTTTCATTGATCGATCATTCAATTGTTGTTGAATGATTGATTGGTTGAATAAAATTCCTTGGATTTGATGATTGGATGTACTGGTGAGTTATGATTAAGTAATTATTGCTTGGATGATTGAAAAGTGACAATATAATGATTTGATAGAGTGATGCTCCATTGCTGAATTGTATGTTTTCTTGATCCCAAGATGAGGTGATCATTGATGTGCATTTGATGATTGTTTGCATGATCTTGCCGATTGATTGTTGCTTGATATCATGAAGGATTAATGATTGATGGATGAAGGATGATGATTAATAAGTCCTCCTTCAATGCTTGGAATGAAATCTTCTTTATACTTTATTCGTGAAAGGGTCACCACCTTTCATAAGAATCGAGTCGCCACTTTTCATTGTTGTCTTTTCCCCAAATTGATTTCCCTTTGATATCCTCCTCAAATGAAACCTTCTACCCTTAATATCTTCCAATGTGGGGGAGAGTAACCTCTTCATCATGTCTTCCTTATGCAATGGTCGCAACCTTTCACAATTACAACCATTTCGAAGAGTCACAACCCTTCATCATTTCTTCTCTTTAAAAGAGTCACAACCTTTAATCATTGTTTCCTTTGAGAGAGACAACCTTTCATAATTACCACCCTGTGGAAGAGTGACAAACCTTCATCATTTCTGCCCTTTGAAAGGGTCACAACCTTTCATAATTGTCACTCTTTGAAAGAGTCACAACCATTCATAATTTTTGCCTTTTGGAGAAGTCTCTTCCTTCTCTCATCCCTTCTGTCTCTTCCACTAATTTTTTATTGATTCGCCTCTTCCCTTCTCTCTTCGTTCCCCTCTCTCCTTTCAAATGTTCTCTTCTCCCTTTTATATCTCATGTCTGAGGTAGTCACAACTTTTTCACTTCATGTCTTTTGACCATTAATCAAACTCAACCAAGTTTTAATTGTTATATTATAATTTTGACCTTTTCTATTTTTATTCTTTTATATTTTAAATTCATTATTGTTGTTCATTATTAAATCCTATTTCTAAAAGGGAACATTACAAGGTGCCATTTAAAAACTTAGGCATTTAAGAAAGTTGACTAAAAACATACTTAATCAGAAAGCAAGAGAGCAATATTTTAAATTTATTATTGTTGTTCATTACTAAATCCTATTTCTAAAAGGGAACATTACAAGGTGCCATTTAAAAACTTAGGCATTTAAGAAAGTTGACTAAAAACATACTTAATCAGAAAGCAAGAGAGCAATATTAGTATCTAATTTGAAGTCATTATTAGAAAAGAATGCTTAAAGTGGGTATAACTCCTCCACAGCAATCAAGGAAATCTACTATACCATAGCCTGAATGTAAGCTAATCAATCAAATAATAAAGATCCAAAAGATCCAACAAAATGTTATCAACTAACAGTCCTTTCTTCTAAAGTCTTGGTATCAAAAAAACCAAAGTTAAAGCTAAGTCAAGGAAACTAATATGATAAATACAAAACACAGGGAATGCAATGATTTAAAGAAAGTCAGTACATTTATCCAAAGAACTTCACCACCTCAGTTTTAAAAGAATCAATAACCTGATTTCAGAAGAGTAATCTTCATTTCCAGATGGCGGAGCGCAGAAAATAACAAATGGAAAATGCTTCCTCAACTCAGACCCTCTAATGATTGGTTTAATGCCAAGGCTACGTAGCTCCTCATGACGATTTGTTGTCCTTGTCAGGCCAAATACTTGACAAGATGGATTCTCCTGCCATGAAGCCTTGTCAGACATTCTATATACTCGATAGAATCAATTTGAGCAGACATATTTTCATTCTAAAGCTTCATTTTATCTTATTGATTTAAATTTTAATAAAACCCACTTTAATCAAACATATGACAACAAAATCAGTAATGTTGTAAACTTGCAAGCAAAGACTGATATCATATGGATTTGAGTACTCAGTGACACAAGACTGACATCATATCATATACAGTAAATTGTAAATATCTTTTTACTACTTATCCACTATTAAGTTATAAAATAATAGGAGGATAAAGTCCCTGCAAATTCATCTCCCTTTAAAAATCTGCTAATGATATTTGACATGAAATTATAGTCTTTCAAAGGAAGGCCATGCATTATAAAGCAGAATGGGCAAATTTATGAAATATGATCCGAGTTATTGGATACTTCATGTCCCATAACAATAAAGACATCTCCATATCTAATACTAGACATCGAGATCCATCAAAATGTGAGCCCATATATGTGTCATATCTGATATATCCAGATGCTGTACCATGCTGTCCACACCTGAATCTGGGTTAAAGTTCTAAAAAATTCAAAAATTGCCAAAAAAATTACAAAGTATAAAATTTAAAAGCAATGATTTGTTCTCTATATCTATCACAAAAACTACAATAAACATTTAAAAATGATCTTAAGAAACAATAAATACTTATATGTGCGTGCATGTGTGCTTATTAATTTGTATTCCAGCCATATCCATATCATGAGTCTAAAAATATTCATCATATTCATATTCAATACCAATGTCCATATCAGATACTCCATTGGTCCATCCATTTCCATGCAAATCAGCTTATGAAAAACTAGAGGTTTAGCCTCCTTAAAGTTTAAAACAGACTTTCCTCCACAATATATTATAAAAATATTTATCATATTCGTATCCATTACCAGTATCCATATCAGACACTCCATCTATTTCCATGCAACTCCGTTTATGAAAAATTAGAGGTTTGGCCTCCTCAAAATTTAGAACAGGTTTTCCAACAAAATAAATTCTAAAAATATTTATCATATTCATATCCATTACCAGTATCCATATCAGACACTCCATCTATTTCCATGCAACTCCATTTATGAAAAATTAGAGGTTTGGCCTCCTCAAAATTTAGAACAGGTTTTCCAACAAAAAAAATTCTAAAAATATTTATCATATTCATATCCAATATCAGTAACCATATCAGATACTCCATCTATTTCCATGCAACTAGGTTTGGCCTCCGCAAAGTTTAGAACAGGATTTCCACCAAAACATATTCTAATGAAAGAATCAATCTCCTACAGAGAGAACAACAGCCCCACAACCTAACTCCCTCTCTACCAACCCACAATTTCCTGCCAATACTCACTCATATTTTATCTTATTTTTCATTTCATTCACTGTCCATAATCATTTGTTTTTATTAATATTTCTACAGCATGTATATTCACTTTAATGAACTCGTAATTCCTTCAAAATCCATATGCAGATATTCTGTACTTTTCAACACAATGATTTCTAGAACAATACAGAAAAAGCTACTTGTGATGTTGAGAATATTTTGATATTTTCCAAGTCAATGAAAATTAAATCTGCTCCTTGCAGAGTCTCACCACACATCTTGGTCTTTCTAACATTCACATTTTTCATAAAAGTAAAGTGTATTCTTTGTGTATGGATGAGTAGGTGGATGGATGGGCATGCATGTGGGGTTGTGGGTATGGGTAGGATGGTGGGGAGGCATGTGTGTATGTCGATCAGTGGTTGAGGGGGTGGTGATGTCATACATGTGTATGGGGGTCTATGCATGTAGGGATATGTTTGTGTGAGTGTCTGAATGTTGTATGTGTCAGCAAGCATGTGTGTGTGTGCACAAACCTGTGTGTGGATGTGTAGGTGCATGTGAGTGTGTGTGTGCCTGTGGGAATCTATGTGCATGTGACTGTATGTATGGATGTCTGTTGGTGTGTTGATGTGTACACACCCATGCACATGTTCCCATGTGTGCATGTGCGGACATGTGTGTGAAAAAGTAGATTTACAAAATTCCCAAATCAGATTGACAAGATTACAACAAATCTTGAAAGGTCAAAGAGAAGCGAAGAAGAAAATCCAATAACAACAATCTAATTTTATATGGAGACGCTATAATATGGAGAGGGTTCCATGACAATTAACATTGTCAAATATAGAGCTGGAAATCACATGCTTTGCAATTTCCACTCTACATCAGGCACTCAATTTAGAATACATTTGATAGTATGTTTTGGGTCTTATTCAGCTTGTTTCATAGGCCTAATACACACGCCAAGATGTCAAATTGTACCTTAGACTTGACTTGCACCCATTCCAAACTTCACTTACAGTTCCTACTTTTCTAGACTTTAAAGCAATCATGGTAGTGAGATTGGTCTTTGTAGTGATCACAGTAGCAATTTGAATTGCAAACTCATCTTTGAATCATTAAAAATTCTTTTTAAATGGTCTTTTTGTGTCTTCCAAATGACCCATTTAAATCAATTCATAAAGGTTAATTTTGCTTCATTCAAAGTAAAACAGTCAGATCTTTAATTCCTCTTTGCAATTGAAAGCTTTCTTCTTCCCATGAACACATACCAGTAGCTTCCTCCATTATTCACATATTAACCTACAACCTCTATAATTTTTCCACAACCTATACTGCCATCATAATTACTCCTCTTCAAACTATACCATAATCCATTTTCCTCATCCCTTTGGAAAAACCTTCAAGATCCCTCTCCCAACACTTCTGCACACAAATGCGCACAATACAATAGAAGCCTCAGATTTGAAGATTATATTGATATGCAACACCTTAGCAATTAGGAGAGCAGTCCCTCCAGCTCTATTATCCATATCTACGTCAAGGTTCCGACATACCAAATATGGGCCTGACTGAGGTAGGCTCCCAAGTAATCATAATCTTTTTTCTTGTCCCATTCGTACAGGGGTTGACCCCAAAATCTCCCTACAGGTACATTGGATCCAAAATCAGCTAGCACCGCAATAAGCAGCAAACCCGTGCATACATCATCCATATATCTGCAGTCTCTCTGATAAGTTTGTAATGTCCACTTTCTAGCTTGACTCATGCAATGTTGCCGTTAGCCTATTCTCCAATGGTCCTGTAGGCTAACAATGACAATTAAGGGATCTTGGTGACATTTGGCCCAGCCAATTTCAGTTGCAATCAGTTGCAAGGCATTTTGGAGGAGTTCACTTACTAGTTTGAGTAAGTCAAATGGAGTAGGGCAAGGTCAAATGGTGAACTCGTTATTAGCAGTCATGTCGGTGGAAATTGTCAAAAAACCTACTTTGGGATATTTTATATAATCATTTGATTTGAATTTAAATAACGATGAAGTTTAAATTGATAAATTTAAATTAAAAGATTTAACTTTATCGATAATTAAATAAATGACTATAGAGGGGTTGTGAATAAAGTTAAGTTATTTTAAAATTTATTTAGTCACACATACATTGGTGAAGAAGGTCGAACTCCTTGGGAGTGATATAAAAGCAACATTGTGGAGTTCATTTCTCATGCTTGGTTGGATATTTTAAGAGTTTGTTTGCTGGAGATTAATTCTCAGAGGTTTGTGAGGACGAAAACCCACTTGAGCAACATTCTTTGCGCTGTTGAAAGATACAGTCTGGAGAAACACTTGGTGCTTTCACATAGAGAGTACAACTACATCTGTTGATCATTCAGTGTTCAGATTTAGAGGGGTTGGCACTGCACATCAGCCAAGGAGGGGGTCGACTTGAGGATACATTTGACTGAGATTGTTACTTGTTATTGCGTTGCTTGTCATCTAATTTTGGCTGGGTCAGACCATGTTTGGTTGCTGATTAGATGCTGGGAACTGGACATTTGAGTTTAAAAGGGGTCGACTTGGGTTTAGGAGGCAGATATAACTCTCACAAAGATTAATATATGATATTTGAAGATTATCCTAGCTACCCCTACCATCATTTAGACATATTGGAGAAGATGCCTAGCGTTTGGAGCTCATAAAATGTAGATTTTGTGAACAGCAAGGACATTTCCATTGCTGCATTTTCTGAGTATGTGTTATTTAAATAATAGTTGATATTTAATGATCTAGGTTGTCATTATTTTGAAGAAAAAATGAACATTGAAGTCTAAGTTTGAATCTGGAAATTTCAATAATGTTATTTCTGAAGTTTATTGCATATTTCTTTAAATTAAAGTGTAGAAAAGTTCTATGTATATTTGCACTATATTTGTGATTGAAAAACCATTGCTAAAAACACAACAAACTCAGTTCAAAACCAAAAAAAATCAGACACAAACAGGGCTGCATTTTACAATGGTATCAGAGCAGTGTATCCTGCCATACTCGAGGGTATAATATGAGCAGACAATGATATGTTTGGATTTGATCAGAAACCTTTTACGCACCATTACCATAACCGCAGAAATAGAGCAGTTGTAAACTTAAATCCAGAAGAACAGAGAGCTCCTGAAGAGCAAATTATTGAAAACATGGGAGACAGGATAGCTAGGGATCCAGCAGAAGAGAGGTTTCTGAATTTGTTGGATGCACTAGTTCAGAGGCAGCAACAAGCAGAACAGAGAGCTCAGCAGCAGAACCAACGGTTGGACCTTGTAAAACAGTTGGTGGCTCGCCAGATGAGAATAGATGTTAATGCTAACTTGGGTGGCAGGAACAATGGAGGAAACAATGGTGCGAATAATGGAGGCAACAATGGTAATGGAGAGAATTTAATGCACGGTGGGCAAGCCAATCAGTAAACTAGAACTACTAGTTCTAGACCTCTTATGCCCACTTTTCCGCCTAGGCAACCCATCCAGGTAGGCAATGAGACAGACATCATTGAGTTGTAGAACCAATTTCGTCAGGATTGGGAGAGTGGAGGTCCAAAGTTTTTAGGCAGCCATATTTTTGAGGGACTAAATAAATGTCAAGATGAAACACTAACCATGTACGAGTGGCAGAGCAAAGCATATGACTTACAAAAGAAGGTAGGCAAGCTCACACTACCCTATTATGATGGGTTCGAGAAGACCATGGCTAGAGCATGGGTAGAGAAAGTGGATACATAGTTTCAGCTCATCCCGATGCTGGAAGAGGAAGCTATTAAGTATGCATCGATACATTTAGATGGCATTGCACATGAATGATGGCATCACAGGATGTTTGCCATGGGACATGATAGGATCACTTCTTACGAGGAGTTCACAAAGAGATAAATTCAAAGATTTGACAAAAAGGATCCAGAACTCCATTTCAAGGACTTAGCACAATTGAAGCAGTGGGGTTCAGTGGATGGATAGATTGCAGATTTTTACAGGTTGTTTGTCCTAGTGACAAACATTTTGAAGAGGAGACTTATTGTGCTATTGAAGCATGGTTTACCAGATCCTTTGAAAGGATAGTTCAAAGCTCTCAACCCATCTACCATGCAGCTATTACTGAGAAGTAATTGGTAAAAATATTTGATGTATTAACAAATGATCAAAACGATCATTATATAGAATATACAAGGGTACAAGAATAGAAAGTTTCTAATAAGAAATTGAAGAAGATCGTAGAAACAATCTTATCTACCTAATTTACATAATATACAAAACATGACCATTAAAGTAATATAATAATATACTAATACCCTCCCTTGATGGTCAATCTATCAACAACACCAAGTTGCCCCAGAATTTAGCAAACTTATCTGGGCTGAGAGGCTTGGTGAGAATGTCTGCAGTAGGAACATACTGCAACTGAACTGATCAGTCTTCAACCAACTACCGAATGTAATGACAATGAACGTCCACATGTTTGGTTCTTTCATGGCAGACCGAATTTTTGGAAAGCTCAAGAACTCCCTCATTATCAGAGAACAAGAGAGTCAGACCTACTTGAGACATGCATATCCGCAAGCATCCAGTGAAGCCAAGCTGCCTTAACTGCTCCTCGATACTCTACTTCTATTGAGGAGAGAGACATTGTTTGTTGCTTTTTACTAGTCTAGGTGACTACACCAAATCCCAAACGGAACACATATCCAGAGGTTGATTTCTTATCATCAACCGAACCTGCCCAATCTTTATCTATAAACCCACTGGGTCTAGGATCGTGACCCCTAGTGTAAAGAAGTCCATAATCAAAGGTGCCCTTCACATAATGCAGCACACGCTTCACTACTACCCAATGATCAGTCTTGGGGCTGTCATGAAGCATGAAATGTAACTGACTGCAAAACTGAGATCAGGTCTAGTGGCAGTGAGATAGATGAGACTACCCACTAGTTGCCTAAAAGTGGTTTCATCAACAAGAGGAGAATCAGACTTGGCTGACAACTTCAGTCCTTTCTCCATAGGCGTGGAAGAAGGTTTACAATCCTGCATTCGAAACCTGTCAAGCAAGTTCCTAGCATACTTAGACTGGGAAATAAAAATGCTATCATCAATCTGCCAAACCTCAACACCTAAACAATAATTGAGAATCCCCAAATCTGTCACATCAAAATCCTTGCACAAGCCTGTTGAAGTTTTCAGATTTGAGTAAGGAAAATGCAATCTATAGGTTACTTTTAAAACTGAAACAAGATAGCATATAAAATAGACAAGGAGAGTGGAAGGATGGTACCCGTTTTCCTCCAATGTGAAGATAACTTGCACCAATCCTTAGCTTTACTTGTCCTTGAATTGATGTCACAATTCAATGCACAATCAAGTCCAACTTTACCAACTAGTGTAATGCTCCAAGTATGGTATTCTAAATGATCATACGACTGAAGCTACAAACCTTAACACTCCCTCTTAGCTAGGGAGGATGATCAAACAGAATGTGTAGGGGTCTCTTGTGTCAACACTTATGACCCTCACCATAGCTACACAAAATATCAACACTCCCTCTCAGCTAGAGAAGATAAAATCCATCAAGATACAAGTCACAATAAATCCATTAATTTTGAAAGAAGGGAAATCACCTCACTATGATATCAGGAGATATGGTATATGCAGGAATATCAAGTCACATGATATTCACCATAGCTCATAAATATCCATGGTATGTGCAACAACATCATGTCTCATGATGTCTGCCATATGGATAATAAATTTACGTAGATACATGTCACTACGTGACATGTCTCATACAATCCAATCAATATGTAATACTAAGTTCAGAAGGATCCTAATATGATCCATATGGATGCTAAGAAATCACATATCACATAACTCGTGATATGAAGTATCACCTAACTTGTGATACAGAGTATCACATATCACAGAACTCGTGATATGAAGTATCACCTAACTCGTGATACAGAGTATCACATATCACATCACTCATGATATGAATTATCACATAACTCGTGATATGAAGTATCACATATCACATAACTCGTGATATGAAGTATCACCTAACTCGTGATACAAAGTATCACATATCACATAACTCGTGATATGAAGTATCACCTAACATGTGCTACCAAGTTTTACATATCACCTAACACATGATATGAGGAATCACTTAACACGTGATACCAAGTTTTACATATCACCTAACACGTGATACCAAGTTTTACATATCACCTAACACGTGATATGAAGGATATAATATGCTCGAGAACGTTACATTATCCTTATATACCCCTATTATGGTATGTGCACTGACATTACATCACATAATGTCTACATAACAAATCATGGCACATCCATGAATCAAGATGATACCAAGTCAGCATGATAACAACATTACAAGATCGTCACCATATAATGTTAAATACAAGTGTTCATTAACCAAAAGTCGTCACCTTTTAGAAATGTACACGGGATGGGTGGGCCCATAAAGTCATGGAGTCACACACATGACATCCACCTTGACTCATTTCAGAGGGTGGATCCACCATGGCTCATCCCAGAGGGTGGAAACAAGGGCTTTCACCTTAGACTTCTCTGTCAAAGAGAAGAATGCAATAACATACAAAATAATAGATCACAGATGTTGAAACTCCTTTTCATCTAAGGCTTCATTCTCTAATATACCACGTTTATCTTGAAAGTACACAACCTTCTCTCTAGCAAG
>MU226173.1:2311144-2371325 GCA_018584345.1 Thuja plicata
CCCATTTTTTCATAGTTAGTTGTGAAAAGGCCATATATCATCTTAGCTGTATCAGTAAGCAAGAAAAATAACTGCCAGAATAGCAAAAAGACCACACTGGAAAAATGCATGTAATTCTTAAAGCAAAGAACCTGTAACCATTTTTCTGCTACTAGTTGACCAAGCACGCCAGGTCCTACAACAAGCAAATCCCTTTCCGTAGAGCCGTGAGTATTCTTATCCTCTGCATCTTGCTTGGACATATTACCTGCATATGTAATATCTCTACTCAATAAATAAAGAGGGAAAAGCCAATCCCATTAACATCTAAAATTTATATCAAAATAAAATTATTCCTATACAAATTACACAATAGACAACATGCTAACAAGATTGAAGGCGGCAGAAATGGAACATGATGAACAAAACATGCACAAGCAGTCTGCATTCCTCATCGAGCTCTATAAGAAGATGCTTCTGGGAAGAAAAATGAAATAATTGCAGGACATCTGCCTCTCTAACATATTTCAAATATAAAACATAGCATCGACTCTTCAACAGAAGCAGTCCACCAAAAAGGTGTAGCGTACTGTAGGAAAAAAATTCACTACAGAAGAGTTGGTAAACCATTAGAAACGGAACCATCCTCCACTCGGCAATTCCTTAATGTTAATTCAAATTATAATCTCAAGTCGATTTAGATGAAATTGAAGTTCTTTTAATTTTATTGAAATACAACAACATTAATATAAGTTTTTAAAATCTCATTTAAAGAGATAAAATTTACAATTAGAAGTCCTAAACTTTGGCCATATATGATAAATGTGGGTAAATTTATTACAGATATTCCTTTAATGTTTTTAGAAGATTTTACACATTGCCCAATCTAGTTTTGAATAAAGCGAAAAAAGTAACAATTAGTAAAGATTAGATGATAAAGTTTCTCTTCACAGGTCATATTCTCTCTATTTGATGACAAGATAATTTGAAGAAAGTGCATGATATGGCACACAGCTTCACTAGTAAGCCCACAAACTGCCTTGATAGCCACTTCTCTCACAAAATTAGAGTGTCCAATATCTTATAATGGATCTGAGCATTAATGATAGAACCTTAGACTTAGTGGACTTAGTGTATGTATCAGAGCACTCAAACATTGCCCTGTTTGTAAAAAAGTAGGTCAAACATTCCTCAGTTTACTGGGGGAGAAAAATACTAAATAAAAAGAGTTACACTGAAGTGGATTTTCATCCTGAAGCTCTACAACTATAACTACTATGAAAGTAATATGAACTTAAAGAGCACAACCATAACTTCGATATCGAAGGACGATAAGTGCTCCAAACTTATGAGATCTGTGATTCTCTATAAGTGAAAGCCAAATTGAGCACTGAATTATCAAAACTGACATATGAAATGCATTACACCAAATCCTGGACAGACTTTAATTTGCGTCTTCAAAAACAGCAAAGCCGACAAAAGAAATGGCAAAATGCTATTGCATACTTAACTTTGCTAGAAAGCCTAGATTCTTTTCCCTAAAATAATGCTCCGGCTAAGCCTTGACTAGAAATACAACAAAAACTAAAACCCATAAGAACCTTGGTTCCACGCCAGATTAATTACATCATCGGGTACATTTCACATCTCGGATTAGTCCCTTATTATCCTTAAGCCCATAAACCCTCAACCTTGCACCTACCTAAAACAATAATGGCCCTATAAGCTAGTTCGATCACATAACTGGGGGCAGCGACATGCTAACATACGAAGACTTGCTATAAAGGTTAGGCTCCATGACCTAGAATGATGCTCCATTAAGCTTTAATAAAAGCAAAATAAGACTCAAACCCACAGAACCCCAATTCATAAACCAGCTCAACCAAACCTCCACAATTGGAGACACCTCGCATCCAAGATTAGCTCCTCCTAACATTCCACGCACTAAACCCTAATCACCTCCCCTAAAAAACACTCCTCCAACAAAAAATATGAAACCGTTTCATTTCAGGGAGATGATGTTAGACTATAGACACGACTAAAAACTTATATTATCATATGAATAACAGAAGCGCAAGACCATAATGCAACCATATTTCTCTTTCATCGTGTTCTCAATAGTGGTATTTTATCCTCTTCAATCTTCACACTGTACTTCACACAACTGGCTAAGTACTTGATTTACCATAACAGTATTTAGGAGTGGCAATAAAACCAGTGTATATTTAATCGCAATCCTCTTAAGATTCCTACACCGCCCATCGATCATACTGGTATAACCACTTTTCTGAGCAAGGCCCACAAACCCATTTCTTAACATTATTAGAAAGCCGGTATAAAATTTGAAGAGACCCGTCATTTAAATTACGAAACCATAATAAACAGCGCCATAATCAAAACAAAACTATTATAAGCAAACCCATAACATTCGTTTAGGGAAAAAGCACATTATAAACACACCCAGAATTGCAAAAATGCCATTACTAGTAATGCAAATGTGAAATGATCAATTACCGGAACGGACGGCAGAAATGGGATGGACTGCCACTCTCGCATGTTTGGCAATGCTGTTTTTCTGCTTCTTCTGTTTCAGAAAAGCGATGGAAGAGTGCGACGAATTCAGGAATAATAAGTTGTTTCTGAATAAACATATGTTACTCTCCTTCCCCCACCCAACTGCGGGCGACAGGGGCGTGTGTATTGAGGAGATGTGCATGATAAAAAGAGCAGAGTTACCACTACAGCCAGCACAAAGTACATTAGAAATGCAGCCATGGATCATACATATCATTTGATTTATCTTGGCACACATGGATAAGCAGCTCTGATGCGATTGTATGGGCAAATTAGCAGACAATACATGTTTATCAATAGAAGTGTACAAAGAAAAAGCACGAACCCACTATGTGCATCTCCCCTTCCTACCACCCTCTCGAAGTTTCTAATTGAAGATTTTTCCCAAATCTTACGTTGTGATGTTAACGGCCATATGTGTATTCAGACTATTGGATAGATAATAAGGCCATCATATCAAGTAATTAAAAAAGAAATGAAATTCTTAAAAAAGTAATGTGATATCAATGTGAGTTTTGATTTTCAATTAATTAATAAATATAGTGAAATGTGAAAGAATTAGAGATATTGTAGAATTTTTTTGTAATAAAAAAATTTATAGAATTTGTTTAGTAATAGATAAAATTTAAGATAAATGAGATTCAGCTTTAAAATTGGTATAAAATAAATGATATTTAATTTTAAACTAAGTGTTGGTATGATTATGTTTAATCTCTTTTGTTGTACAACACAATCAAATTTTATGACAAAAAAATTGCTTTAGAGGTAAAATTAATTTAATTGTCAAATTAAATAAATATTCAATAACACTAAAATAATATGCATTAGAATCACATTACAATGGCTAAAGCATGTCCCTTGTGGCATACTCTTTGATAATTAACTTGTGGCATTGTTGTTGTAACTACCAAGTTTGAAACTTTTGTTGGGTAATTATGATGGGCAATCATCCAAACGTTTAGGTGATTATCATTGATGTTGTGCATTCGTGTTGAGGATGAAGTCTCCCATTTGTGGCATTGCGTAGCTCTAGTCAAGCTAAGTATTCTCATGTCACCAATCAAAAAAAGAGAGAAAATATATATTTTTAATTTTCATTAATTAATTTTTTTTCAATTCTATATATTTAAAAAAAATGGTTTCATTTAATTTTATTTAATGTTGGTGAAAGATCAAAACCATTCATAGAAATCTAAGATATATAATTGAAGTGAATACAAAGAATGTGGAAAACATGTAATTACATCGTAGGCGTTTCCATCTGAGAATTTTACAATCTAATGGTGGGAAATTATGGAGACAGAATGGCTATCATTGAAGTCATCTGAAGCGTTCATCTATTTTCACCAACAGAATAAATGCAAGCAGTGGGGGAATCTATATATATTATAAACTAAGTGATCGCAATGATGCCGAGGGTAGGAGGGGTGTCTGTCATGAGCCTGCATTTTTTAAACTTTCAAGCAAATGTGATTGGCATGGAAAGCCAAACTTCGCCATTTTTACCTATCGTCCATCCTGTCTCGGACTATGAATTATCTAACAGAAATGTGATCCCATGGGATATGCGTCAATGGATTTGTTGAAAAGGCTCTTGAGAGTTTCAAGCAAATGCAATGGGCAGATGTAAAGCTCAATTCCACAGTCGTTAGCACAATCTCTCCTGCACATGCCAGAATAAGGGTTTTAGCAGCCCCTCAACAAGCGAAGGGTGTTGGGAGGGTCTAACAGAGGCTTGTGGTGGAGAATGATGGTTGGGTTGTTGAGTGTTTGCAGTGTCACTTTCCTCTTCCTCCACCGTGATAGAGAAAATCCCTTCATGTCTAGTGATAGAATTGAGTCCCATCGATGCAGGGCCAGTGGAACATGGCTCATTCCTCTACTATGGCATGTAAGATCAGGCGTCACTAGCTCTGCTTCACCAATGAATGCAAAACTCAGAGACCTCCATCTAATAGAAATGATACCCTCGATAAAGTCACCAAAAGTCACATCATTGTTGGAAACTATGGACGGGTAAGATTCTTCCAATGGTATTCATTATAAATTCCACCACGTTGAAACCGTTAGATTTAATAAAATAGGTTGGGGTTTTCCTCATGGAGAGATGGATGGGTAGAGCGAGGGAGATGTGTTTAGATGGAGTGAAAATGTGTGTGTGTGAGGGGGAGAGATAGGGTGTGTGTATGTGAGGAGGGAGAGATAGGGATAGAAAGAGGGAGGGGTGCAAAAGAAAGAGCAAAATATAGTGTAAGGATATAGAGAGAGGTGTGGAGATGGAGATTGAGAGGAAGAGGGACATGGAGATGAGAGAGAGGGGGGAGTGCAAATAGATGGTTGAGTAGAGATATAGATGAATATAAAGTGGGAGGATGGGGAAAAATAGATAGAGAGTTAGAGATAGGTCGAGAGGTAAAGATATAAAGAGATCTAGGGAGATACAGGGGGAGAGATAGAGAGGAAGAGTTATAAAGATATATAGATGGTGAGATATATTGATACAGAGATAAGGAGCTCTAGAGAGGATGAGAAGGAGTGACAAAAAAAGGGACAAATACTTAAATGACCTTTCCATAACTCTACGGCGTTGTCATTGCATACTGAGGTGTGATTGCTAGTTTTATAATTATCACAAAGTTCATAATAAAATAGCTAGTATTGGCATAATGTGATGGTATGTTGTAGTGGTGCTATCTTTGTCATTAAGGTTCAAAATTTGTTGGGGTGTTATTATTTGCGACCTCACAATTCATAATTCTATGTCAAAAGTGATGATATTATATAGTAAATATTTGTTTTTATGTACAATGAATGACATGAGACCCCACTTACCATTGTAAAATATATTAAGGCTTAAGTGTTACTATGCCAATATTATGTAGTTTATGTTTTTTATTAAAATTTATTTATTCAGATTATTGATAAGATAACGACCAATCTTATGGTGTTGTTAACGGCCATATGTGTATTCAGACTTTTGGATAGATAATAAGGTCATCATATCAATTAATTACAAATGAAATGAAATTCTTAAAAAGGAAATGTGATATCAATCTGAGTTTAGATTTTCATTTAATTAATAAATATAATTTATTTTTTTAAGCAAAGGTTGTCAAGCCACTATATATATTATTTAAAATTAAACTAGGTTGAGATCTCACCCAGGAAAGAGCCAGCAAGAAAACCTGGGATCCTTGCTCATTACAAAATATCCAAATATTGTGAACATTACAAATGCATCAAAATATCATGAAAGTTCACACCATATAGGTTACGAGCCACAAAAAGATAAGACACTACAAAAACATTACAAAATAGTGTATGGGTCGTAAACACGAGATCACTATATGCACAATTCCAAAATTTGAGGTCAAATTATTTGCTTTCAATGCCATGTTTCCAATTAAGAACCGAACCCTGATTCTTCCATCGTTGCCGCTCCCCATGACCATCCACTTGAGCATTCATCATTTGTGTTTATCTCCCATCCACTTCCCTTAACATTTTGAATATTCACATGATCAGGCTAAGACTGCGATGACCAACCCAAGACCCAACCACTAAAAATGCTCTGCAGGAGCATCGATCTCCCAACCAGTCCCCTGGACATCATGTGACTTCAGTTTAGACTCAACTATGGAGTTGGTCACGACCTCCCACACACACCCTCGAGTAATCTGTGCATCTGGAACCCATCCCGAAGAACAAATCGTTGCCCGAGTTGGTGAAGCTAGAGTATCCCGACACTCCTTCCCAACCCTCCTGTATTTTCTCGAAGAAGTCACATTCCAGTTTGAGGGTAGAGGGAAAGGAGAGAATTGTGGGATGGAAGGGGTATTCTGCATACCCAGTAAATCCAGCAAGGCATACGCAATAAACTTCATTTGTTCACCTATCTGCGAGTCGAGGGCAGGAGAAGTTCCTTGAAGTGCATTTCTCAGAATTTTGGCATTATGTTTCTCAAGTGATCATTTTGCTCTATTATAAGCCACCAAAAACTCATGCTTATGCATCAATTGGTGTTGAGAAAACATACCCCCAACTAGCGCATGACCATTCCATAAATCATAATGTTGCATGGCTTGCTTAAGCTTGTTTCCCACCCATAACTGTTTATGGACAACTTTAAATGCCATAATTTCAAGCAAATGTGGAGATTGCAACAAATCCATAGCGTTTGACAGAAATATTGAGACAAACTGAGAAGGAAATAAGAACTGCTTTGACTTTGGTGCAAAGCTTTCGTACCCAATTAGCTATTTAATTGCCCATCGAATGGAAGATGAGTGAGCAATAAACATTTCATCCATAACTTCATCACTGATATGCATTGGCAAGACTTCTTCATCCACATTAGGAGAGATCCAAATCTGATAGTTTTTGAGTAAAATTTTAGTGTGAAATCTAGAGCACAGTTCGCAGCAAACATAGGCTTTTGCACTTTCCGCCATCTTCAAAGAGTTTTAGCACAATGAATAGTGAACAAGACACAAACATGAAGATCATTGTACTTGGATGGCGGTAGAGATGATGTTAGATTCGTAAGCATTCATTTCCATTTGATGCGAAGTGACCTAAATTTCACTTGGGAAATATTGCATGCGTAATTTGCAGCTAGCCATGTGATCATGTAATTTCGTATGTCCCAATAGATGCACAGACATGAGTGAACCCAACACGCATCCCTACGGCTATAGAATGGATATCACTTAAGTATTTAATCTTACCACAGTGACTTGTATTTGTATGAAAGCTTACTTATTCTGATTTAAATTGCAACGCAAGTCTGATTCATAATGAATGTTCACATGTCGCACCCCATACGATCGTCATCAATTACATTTTGGAGATCAACATTCTCTGCTATAAACTTTAGCGGATTTAATGTTGAAGCCACAGTCCCATCACAACCCAA
This sequence comes from Thuja plicata, assembly GCA_018584345.1. Lineage (NCBI taxonomy): Eukaryota > Viridiplantae > Streptophyta > Pinopsida > Cupressales > Cupressaceae > Thuja > Thuja plicata. The sequence goes on from MU226173.1 coordinate 2,318,613, forward strand.
ATTGGATAACAAATCTGCAACTATAATTCCTTCTCGAAGCGTGTGGGAGAGATATACTTCATGACACTTATCTAATAGGTTCCATAATTAGGTGAAAATGTAATTAAGCTTCCATGAGTGTGATTGTCACTTAATGCAAGCATTAATAATGACCAAAGAATCCCCTTTAATGTGGAGTTGATTATAACCTCCCTGCATGGCAAGAATTAAACCAACAAATAAAGCATGAGCTTCTGCAAGATTGTTTGTTCCTGCAGGCAGAGGAGAGGTTGTAAGTGCAAGAACACTACCTTGAGAATCTCGAATACAAGCCCCCAATCTTGACATGCCAGTGTTTCCACGAGAATCCCCATCAAAGTTAAGCTTCACCAAACCCGGTGTGGGGGGTGACAATGTACTACTGATCGATCCATCTTAGATGGACCATGTTTAGCTAAATTGCATCCTGTTGGCACTAATATCCTTTTCCAAATGCGAATGACATTTCCATCCCAAGGCGTGATGACTAGGTTAAAATTGCATTTACTCAAGCTAGAATTAACCACCTCTGAAATTGATTTCTCAATGCCTTCTAATACCACTTCGATAGGAGAAGAAATCTGCCTAAATATTCTTTTATTTCTTTCCCACCAAATTTCCCAAACCAATAATGCAGGAGCACATTTCCAAATGTTTGTGAATAATGATTGCACATATAATATCGACCAAGATTGGAATAGATCCCAAATACTATTCGGGAGAGGAGTGCTATATTTTAATTTGCTTAGGATAAATAACCAACATTCTTAAGCAAAAGTACAACTAAAAAATAAGTGATATGATGTTTCAAAATTATCTTCACACATCAAGAATTTAAATGTTGGTGCAATCCCTAGTCCTTCCAACCTGTCACATGTTAATACTCGATGTTTTATTGCAAGTCAGGCAAAGCATCCAACTTTAGGAAGTACGATGTGATTCCAGCAGAAAGAGAATGCTCGGGATGACACCTTTTGTGACTCAATTTGTTAAAGAATTCTATATCCCTCTTTGATAGAGTAGTTTCCATCTTTAGCTGGTGCCCAAATAAGTTTATCCTCTTGTCCTGAGAGATACACATGTCTGTCAGCTAGTATGTTTCTAAAGGATTCCTTATCTTGCTGACTTAATGGTAGTTCATCCGGGTCCTTCCAAATAAAATTTCCTGAGAATATACAGACTGCTGAAATGTAATGAATTAGGAGGCTCCCCCACTGATTTTTTGAGGATGCCATAATGTCTCCTATGTTTTCCATTAATGATAGAGGAGGTTGACTATTCCACGAGTCTCTCCAAAACTTAACATTGCTACCACTATTGACTTCCCAAGTCACATATTTAGCAAAAATCCCTCTTGTTGAAACCATAAAATCCCATGTGGTTGACCCTATAGGTGGATCTAGAATTGATAATACCCATGATTTTTCGTTATTGTCCAAATATTTTTGTTGCATGATTTGGCACCATAAATTCATAGACTTTGAGTACATTTGCCATACAAGCTTGGTGCCAAAAACTTCATTTCTTTTTGTTATGTCATGAACTCCAACACCCCCTAAAGCAGGTATGTGTGCCATGTCTTGGAGAGAGATAAGAGGAATTTTCTTTTCATCATTCACGTTCCCCTTCCACAGAAAACCTCTAATCAATTTTTGTATTTGAAGAATGATTGAAGGAGGAGCCTTGAGAACTGTTAAGTAGTAGTCTGCGATAGCATATAATACTTATTTAATGAGAAGAATTCCACCTAAGAGTGATAGCCATCTAGATTTCCAGGCCACAATTATGCTCTTGATACGCTCCACAACCGAAGACCAGTAACTTGCTTTATTGGACCCCATAAAAAAGGGAATTCCAAGGTACATAGATGGCAAGAAATCAATAGCAAACCCCAGGATCTGAACTATTCTATCAGATATTATTTTATTAGTATTGAATAGATAAATCTTGGATTTTTGTGCATTGACTTGTTGACCTGAGACCACTGAATATAGTTGGAGTGTATATTTGATCTGTCTAGCCTCTTTAACTTGTGAGAGACAAAAAGCAAAGTGTCATCTACAAATAAAGAATGAGTAATGGCAATATTTGTTCCATAAATAATTGCTCCACACCAAGTACCTAACAGATTCTTATGCTTAATCAATCTGCTAAAAGCTTCAGCCATGATGATGAATAATGTTGGAGATAAAGGATCTCCCTGTCTCACCCCCTACGTAGAAGAGAAGAACCCAACTGGATTACCATTGATTATTACTGAAAACCAAGCTCCTGAAATGCACACTTTTATCCATTTACACCAACCCGTGGAGAATCCCATCTTGTGCAGCACCTTAAAAATAAACCTTCAACAAACTTTATCATAGGCTTTCATCATGTCCAGTTTTATAACAAAATCGGAAGTTTGATTTGTGTTGATGAAGTGAAGGACCTCATGTGCCACTAGTGCCCCTTCCATTGTTTCTCACCCTAGGACAAATCCACCTTGTTCAACTGAAATAATGTTAGGAACCTTCCATTGTTTCTTGCCCTGGGACAAATCCACCTTGTTCAACCGAAATAATTTTAGGAAGAAGATGATGCATCCTCAGATAAATAGCTTTAGTTGGGATTTTATATTTAATGTTGCAAAGGGATATAGGGCGAAAATTTGCAAATGTTTTTTGGGCCTTGATCTTTGGAATGATGGCAATATTAGTAGTATTGAAATATTTGAGCATATTATTATGTTTCCTTGATTCCTCCACAGCTGCTAATAAATCCCATCCTATAACATCCCAACAACTTTGAAAGAAGAGGGTTGTGAATCCATCCGGTCCAGGGGCTTTATCTGGAGGAAAGGAGAATACTTTTGTACGTGGTTCTTGAATGGTAAAAGGGTCCATAAGCATGGCATTGTCGGTTGTTGACACCATTGTGGGAATATTTTCAAGGATCTCATTCAATTGCATGTATGAAGGGGCAGGGGCAGTGGGTGGAGCTAGCAGGGTTTTGAAGAAGTTAATCCCTTCCTCTCTAATTTGCTGAGCACTTTTTATGACATTACCCTTGGTTACCTCCTTTATTTCAAATATTGTTTTTGCTGCTCCTTTTTGTTTAGCTGAAGCATGAAAATATTTAGTGTTTTTATCCCCTTCTCGCAGCCATAATTCTCTTGAATTTTGTCTCCAATATTCCTCTTCTCTGCTACACAACTCTTCCCATTCTGACTGAAGATCCTTTTGTTTGTGATAGGAGTCATTATTCATACCATTTTGTATGATTTGACTATAAATATCAAACAACTTCTGTGTGACCTATTATTTTTGTTTAAAGATGTTCTTAAAGACTTGCTCATTCCACTTTTTAATATTTAGCTTAATGTGCTTCAGTTTCATGGAAAACTAATGCATTTTAGTGCCATAAAAAAAAGGAGAGATAGTCCACCATTGCCTCAGGAGTGGAAGAAATTGTGGATATTGAAGCCACATTCTTTCAAACTTAAATGATGAATGATGATGACTCTTGTCAGTGTTGCCTACCTTATTAATGTTGAGAGAAATTGGAAAATGGTCAGATCCTGGTAGGGCCAATATTTATGACTAGATTTGGAAATTATGAAGTTTCCACTATTGTGAGAGTAGAAATCTATCCAACTGAACAACTATTTGTGCAAAGATAGCTCTCTTATTTGTCCATGTAAATGATCCTTGAACAGGGTGAATATCCATAAGACTGTTATTGTCAACAAAATAAGAGAAGTCTTGTATAGTTTCGATAGGCGAGATGATACCTCCTATTTTTCTAACTGATCAAGGATCGCACTGAACTCTCCTCCTAGGATGACATTCTGAGAGTCCTGGAGCTGAATCAACCGAGTGAGGACATCCCACAATCTTTGTTTTGCTTGTGTTGAAGTGGGATCATAAACATTTATCAATATAAATAAAGTATCAAATTCTTCCATTCTAAGCAATTGCCAGTTATTATCTTGTTGAATAAGTTGCGCCTGAATAGTTTGAGGGTTCCAAACAACTGCAAGGCCTCCTGACACTCCCACTCCTTGAGAGTGTATAGAAGACCAATTTGCCATTTTGCAATGGTCTTTCCAAAAGATTCTTGGGATAGTTTGGTTTCCTGAAGCATTACAATATTTGCCTTCATAGAATCAAGAGTATGTTTGATTATATTCCTCTTGTTAGAGGCATTCATGCCTCTGACATTCCAATAATTTATCTTCGTTGCAAACAAGGAGAACCTCTCATTCTCCTTGTCACTCTTGGTGTTACCATGAATTTGTCATCTAGTGTAGATTGAATACTTGTTGCTATTTCCTTTTTTGTCTTCTTTCCTTTTGGTCTACCTCTAGTCTTAGGTGTTTTTGCCATATGTTGGCGTTGTGCTAATGATTGTTCTATTGACAGAGTTTTTTTATGATCATAGATTCCCACATGCCTAGCTACCTCTAATTGCTTGAAGCCCTTAGCATTTTCTGATTCCAAATTCTTATGTCTCAATTCATCTGTTGAATTTTGAACCTACTTACTGATGCATCTATCCACGCCCAACTCATCATCACCTGCAAGTTCTATTGGTATGTAGTTGGGATATGGGTGGGCAGCCTCCACACTCTCTTCTCCACCCAGTGGATCAAAATTATGGTGTACTTCCTGTGAGAACATCTCAGTCGTGTGCTATTATAATGAGTCAACTATTGGGGACTGGATCCGATTGAGTCTGAGATGATCAAAGGTCAGCCTACAGGACTACAAGTTTCTTGATGGCATCAAATTATTCCACACTTATTCCTTCCTCTTCTACAGTTTCATATACCATCTTAGTAGCTAACTCTGAAATTATTTGATCCATCATTTGACGGATCTTGGAGTCTAGCTGAGAATTGTCGTTGGACTTGCCTTACACATAATGAGAGAGATATGATGTGTCCAGTTTTGAAGTATTATGGCATATAGGGAAAAGGGTAGAACTGACTGAGGATGAATGTGAATTTTCAATAAAGATGACTATTGATGGAAAAGAATATGTGTTTGGCCAAAGAGATACAGTTTGCAAATAATACATTACCATTCTTAGGAGAGATGAAATCTTAACAGACATGTCTTGTTGCTTGGCCAAACTCTATGTATCTTGATACAATGCATCTGGCATCAAATTATCATCATCAATAGAAGGTGCTCTTGAGCAATCATATAAGTGCATTGTGCAGGATCTGAGTTATGGTCAAAACATACAACTATTTCTCCAAGCTTTCCAACTTGACAATGTGTACTAAAGTGACCAATCTTATGTTGTACTTTATGAACAGTAGCCTCATCCTGAATAATGATGTTCTAAACTAATAAGCCCCGTTTGGAGTTGATAGTGAGTTTTCTGGGGAATTCCTTGTGCATGTCTAGAAGAAGACAAAATCTTACATCGAGATGGGGGAATTCAAATGGAATAAGATCGTGTCTCAGGAAGATCCCCAATTTATTTGCAAAGATTTTTATAATATTTGAATCATGGTATTCCAAAGGCATCAGAGGAAATGAAATCCAAAAAGGAAGAAAATGGACACCCTGAGGATCGGGTCTACAATTAGGGATCCAGATCGTGGTAAATAAACTAGAGCCTTGACAGAACCAACCTTTCTACGAGTGAACTACATCTCTTTCCTGTTTCAAGTTAAATATGGAAACAAAATATTTCAATTTGAAATCTAAATAAAACAACTCTTTAAGACCCATCCAAGATGAAGACGTCCAGTCTTTAATATGATAAAACAATAAAGTGGAGTTACTAAACTTACCTATGAGTGCAGTATGACAGACAAGACCAATTTGGTATTGCAGCAGATCCAAAGGCAGGGTAATGAGTGGCTGATCTTTGTCAAATTTGGGGACTATTAGAGGATCTAATGAAGTATTATGCTTCTTCTTCCAAACTTGAACAAGTTTCTTTGGTTTGAAGGGGGCTCTAGGTGTTTCGAGAGGAATAGTTGCTTCATTGTTGGTTCTGAGATCTTGCACTGGGGGCCTTAACATTCGCCTATGTATCACCTCTATTATTCAAAGCAACACTGAGTACCTTATCACCTAGCACCTGATTAGAAGCCTCATTTGTGATTGTAGCTTTAGGGTTTGTAGCCAGAGTACCTGTTTGAGGCGAGCCCGGGGGGTCCCCTCACAGATATCGAAGATGGGCTATTTTTTAAGAGGACGACACCTGCGATTACCATTTCTAGATGACTTATCAAACCAAAAAGATGCGCACCCACCCTAGGGGCGACAGTCATTCAATGGTTTAAAACTTTTGAAACTCAAATTTTCCCGCCCAAGCCCATTTTTAAATTTGGGTGCATCTCGCTTGGAGATTAGCTTGTCGTACTCACCGTACCTAGATGATTCTCCTACTTCATACATGCTAGAGCCATTCCAGGGCACCTTGAGCTTGGAATGATCCTTAGAAATTGTTGTGGGGACCCTACTACTTGGCAGATCTACTCGAGGAACCCTGCTATCTGATGGCTAACACAATGGTTTTGAACTGCTATGCACATGGAAGCGAGGGTTAACAAAAAAGGGTTTTGCAGGCTGTACCACTGCTTTCCTCCAAAATATTGAACACTCTTGTTGCCCATTGTGGGAGGAAAATTTGTTTTTCTCCACAAATGGGCATCTCTGAAGCTCGTAATCTTCATGCACAGATTTGGCAGGTTGAACGATCGGAGGCCCACTGATGATATGGAAAAAATCTCTATCTAGATTTGGGTGATGTTTGTCATACCTTTTGTTACGTTCTGCCAACTGAATTAATAAATATAATTAAATGTGAATTAATTAGAGATATTATAATTACAGAATTTGTTTTGTAATAATTTTTTTTATAGAATTTGTTTAGTAATAGACAAATTTAAGATAAATGAGATTCAACTTTAAATTTGATATAAAATTAATGATATTCAATTTTAAAATAAGTATTGGTATGATTATGTTTAATCTTTTTTGTTGTACTATACAAAAAAAATTATGACCAAAGTTTTTTTTAGAGGTAAAATTAATTTAATTGTCAAAATAAATATTCAGATAACTCTAATATAATATGCACTAGATTCACATTACAGTGGTTGAAAGCTTGTCGTTTGTTACATACTCTTTGATAGTTAACTCATGGCATTGTTGTTGTAACTACCAAGTTTGAAAATTTTGTTGTGTAATTATTATGGGAAATCATCCCAAATGTTTAGTTGATTATCATTGATGTTGTGCATTCACGTTGAGGATGAAGTCTCCCATTTGTGGCATTGTGTAGCTCTGGTCAAGCTAAATATTCTCATGTCGCTAATCAAAAAAAGAGAAAAAAATTTAATTAATTCATTTTTTCCAATTCTATATATTTAAAAGTTTGATTTCATTTAATTGTATTTAATGTTAGTGAATGATCAAAAGTAATTCATAGAAATCTAAGAAATATAATTGAAGTGAATAAAACAATGTGGAAAACATTTAATTTTATAATTATCATAAAGTTCATAATAAAATAGCTAGTATTGGCATAGTGTGATGGTATGTTGTAGTGTTGTTATCTTTGTCATTAAGGTTCAAACTTTGTTGGGGTGTTATTATTTGTGACCTCACCTGTTCACAATTGTAGGTCAAAAGTGATGCTATTATATAGTAAATATTTGTTTTTATGTACAATGAATGACATGAGATCCCACTTACCATTGTAAAATATATTAAGGCTTGAGTGTTACTTTGAAAATATTATAATTTATGTTTCTTATTAAAAATTATTTATTTGATGTGTATATATGTTTTTTATATTAAAAGTCACAAAAAATGGGGGTGTTGTCCCTTAGTTACAATGCCCAAAGGGCGATCATTATTAGATTTACCATTGTCAATACACTAACAACATTAAGCAAAAACTACCAGACTACCAGCTACTTAATATCAAAAACAAAAACAATTTGTTAGTTACAGGGAAACACCTTATAACTAACACCTCAAGATTAACTAAACACACCATATATAAAGTAAGCTTACTAACAACACACACCATAAAAGTCTTAAACATAATAATGTAGTTATAAAAAGTCTTGTTTATCTGTACCAGTAGATATTAAATGGAACTGTTAAGCCTAGCATATAAAAAAAAAAAGATACCAAGGTTGTCAAAGTTATTAACAACAAAACTACCAAAAAGGAACATAGGCCAAAGAGCTAGGCCTTCTTCTTTAGCACATTGGACTTCGACATCATCATCTGAGCCCAGTCATCCGTGGTGAAATTAAAGAGCTCCTTGTAGTCACCTTCCTCTGAGTCCTTTGCTCATTTCCTTTCCTATTGTAGTAAACAAAGGGTAGTAGCCAAAGAATGCATCACCTTGAGGGTAAACTTTGACAGCTCCAAGAACCTATTTTCCAAACTTTTGATACCATTTCTTATAATGCCCATTTCCCTCCACACAGCCCCATAGTTGTTGCACTCACTTCCCACAATGGTGTTATCATCAATAGTAACTATTCCCTTAGTTTCAACAGGGGAGATGACATCAGCTAGGGAGTTAGCTTTACTACCCACCTCAGTTTTCTGTGTGAGTTTCAAAGATTAAATTTTTAGGCTCTCCCAGACATGGGATGAGAAACTTTCGGTCGACTGGGTTTCCTTTCCAATAATTCTCTCCTCATGAATTTTGGACTCATTGGTTTCGTCCTCCTCCATGAAGTCTTCTTTTGTACTCTTACCCTTCCCCTGGGGTTCGATAGCAAGCCTGGTGGAGTGACGGGGCATACTAGTTTCTTATGTTATTTCCACATCAGAGTCAATGTGTTGAATATTTAATTTGGCCCTTTCAATAGCCTTAGTTTTCAATTGGTTAGGTAGGTGACTCTTTTTTGTCATGGGGTTTCACAAGAGACTCAAAATTTGCAGAATTATCAGGGGAATTTTGTGGCGTCTTGGGTTTCTTTAAACACTTCTTTTCACTAGGACCCAAGGCGTCCATCAGGATGACTGAAGGTGGGTTTAGGGAAGGTGTGACCTCCTAAAGAGTAATGGCACAAGGTGGACACAGGGCTATGTAAAAATGGTAAATCCTCAGCATGAGCCCTTGGTGTAAGATAGTATATGTCTTCCCATGCTTCTTAGAGTCAAGAACATATTTAATAGTTAATTCTAGTGAATGTAATAGAAAGAAAGGAATAGAAATAAAATAATGATTTCTAAAGTGATTAAGGAATGGCATGTAGTATTAGTTGTTGTAGTAGTATTAGTAGACCCAAAACCTTCCCTCCAATGTGAAATACTTCATGATAACAATACACGCCTAGTCCCATGGGGGTGGTAATTTCTCTCTATCAAATCCATCGTGAAGCTTCACCATTTTCTCTTTGCCATAAAATAATTGGTTGAGGTTGGTCTCATCCACAACATTACTTATTTTATTTTATTTATGGCCATCAGTGGTGATAGAAACTCCCAAGTGTGCTTGTACAAGCCTACTAGGACACTAATTGTTCCTAGTCCTCCCAAGACCCTTAGCTTCCTTCTAGGATCTTCCAATTCCTTCCTTATATGACTTAGGAATTCTCCAACACCTCTCTAAGAGATGATATATCGTATGCTTCACCTAGGGGTATGTACCAACAAGTTTCACCACTCTCCTATACTCCTTGGATGACTCCAAGTGCCTTTTGGTCCTCTTTCCTTAACAAGTATTTGCAGGGGGTATAATCCATGCTTGGACCACTTCTTGAGCTCCAATTGATCCCATTTGGATAGGGTAACAACTCTTTTTCAATCGATTTCAAGACCCTTAGTGTATTTGATCTTTTAGGCCTAATCCTCCTAGCCCTAATTGACTAGTTTTTCCCACTTATTTCACAATAATCCCAAACAAACCCAAAAAAAAAGTTGATATTTTGATACCCTTTTCCAAGACATGATATATTTTGTAGGTCTTAGGGTTCTAAGTTCTTTGTACATTGGATTCCTAGAATTAAGGGCAAATAGGGCAAATAGGTCTATTTTGGTGCAGTTTGGTGAATTCTTCTTGGAAATGTATCCAAATGGATTGGGAAAGACCTGATCTTCCTAAGAGGTGTCTATATGACCTTAGTACTCACAAAAACATGCTTGGTTTCATTCTTCCAATCACACCCCTTCATTCAAACATCATTAGTTACTGGCAAACTCCTAACTAGATGCTCTAGACTCGCCTAGGGCTTACCATTAAAATTAGTTAAACTGCTTCTCTGAGCTCCTCCCTCCATATTTACACTGTACAAGGGCTCCCCTACCATATCCCTCATGGTCATGATGAAATTCACAGTGGAGATCTATGGGGGATCCATTTTATACTAAATTGTCCTGTCAACACCAACAAACTGCTAAACTAGAAAGGAATTTACAAAACTAATCTAATGAACTCCTAGAAAATTCAAACCAAAACAAAAGATGTTGTAACTATCCCTAATACACAAATACAACACAATATCTTTCTATTTCAATCCATCTAAGAACACTAACAATCATAAAACATTCATAGTGCACAAGAACAGTGGACAGAGTAACTTCAGACAATTCAAATTACTTCTCCACCTCATCCAACCTCAGGAAATGGGCCTCCTCCTGACATTTTATCCTTTCCCCCATGATTTTAGGTAGTTACAACAACTACCCATCATCAAAAATTGGAGGTAATCCAATATTGCCAATGTTGTCATGCAACTTTGAAAAGTTGCAAATGTTGTCATGACAACATTTTGACAACTTTTGCATTTTTGCCTAAATCATAACCTAATGACCTCTAACCTATATGAAATGATGTAGAAACATCATATAGGAAAATTTAGGCACATTTCAAATGTTTCCTAAGCCTTGAATGCTTTTAGATCCAATTTCCACTTTTTAGGCTTTCTAGCACTAAACACTATCAAAACACAAATCAACTGATGAACTATAATTGATTGAATGTTTGAAGATGATAAGTTGATGATCACCGAGCTGAAAAAGTGAATGAAAGACATTAAATCAGTTAATGTATTGTATTTTCATTGATTTCAACTTTATATAATCTTATTAATCATACACATATTGTCATAGACTTCAAGAGCTAAAGAGACAAAGTTTATGTTGTCGGTAAAACATAAAAAATTTGTATACACCGAGTGACTGTAAACACTGATGGACAGTGAACATCGAGCAGTTCATAGTGTATATTGAGCATAACTGAAGTGTTACCAAGCATAACTAAATTTTTCACCAAGCACAACTGGAGTCAATGGCCGAGCTAAATGGAGTTGATGACTGATCAGAACTAAAGTTCAAGAACAACTAAACACTTAGCTGTCAAGAGCTATATTTAGACTGAGTGATTGATTTATTTATTATTAACGGTCATTTGAACTAAATAAAAGAGGGAGATTTAAATCACATTTTATTCCCAGCTATCATGGAGATATTTGTGGAATAAAACTGAAGCAGATCTTTACGAATTAAAGCAAGCATGGTGAGTTTTATGGATCAAGAAGTGATCTATGAAAAAAACAAGGAGATTGAGAGGCTAATCATATCTATATAAAGAGACAAGGAATTGATTATGAGAAAAAGGAATGTTGAATATAATTTTTGTGAAGATAGAAATCTTCATGCAGATCTGATCATACAGGCTAAAGAACAAAGCCAAGGAATTCTGCAAACACTGAGCAACAAAGGACAGAGCATTCACCGAGAAGAACAGAAGAAAGAAGGGGAGAAAAGGAACTAAAGAGAATATTGATCAGAGAGGTATTATTGGACTAACAATAGATCTAAAAATCTGCAAGTTTAATCTGCAAGTTTAAGTTGTATTATTGAACAGGTCATTTACTATATTAGTTTAACCATTGATTCAGAAAATATCTTAACCGAGTGGGATTTAACCATCCCTAATGTATTGAGATACTCAAGAGTATCAAAAGGTTTTGTTGTTGACAACATAGTGAATTCTAGGTCAAAAGACAAACTGCTAGTTTTGAATCCTCTAACAAGGTTGCACTTATGTGTTTGAAACCTTTAACAAGGTTGGTTCTTCACCGAGCTCACTTCAGAAGAGTGCAAATTTTGGGTTACCGGTCCCAAGTGGCTTTTCCCTTAACAGGGTTTCCACGTTAAAATCTATGTGTCAAATGTGTATTTCTTTCGCTGCATTGATATTCTATTTTACACGTTAGTAATACTGGATTGGTCGGTAAATACGAAGTTCAATTGCTGCTACTCGGTAAAAGCTAGAAAAGATAAACAATATATCTTACCAAGTAGTTTATATTTGTTAGAATTACATAAGGAATACATCTTGATGTACTGAAAGATAACTGGGGATATTATATTTGAGATATAATTTTTGGTTGGATTTTTGGAATTAATTTTAAGGCCACTAATTCATCCCCCCTCCCCCTCTTAGTTATTCTAACAATTGGTATCAGAGCTTTGGTACTTGGAAGAGAATTTAAAGACTTAAGCTAAATATCACAATATGAGTTAAAGGGATGTGCCTAAGTTGAACAAAGACAACTTTGCATCATGGAAAAGCAAGATAAGACTTCATCTATCATGTATTGGAAATGATGTCACATAATACTTGGATATTGAATATGTTGCACCTACTGGACCTCTGACTGTTGATCAATTGAGAGAGAAACATGAACACAATTATATGATGATAGAACTTGCTTCTTCACTATCCGATGTTGAATTTGAAGATGTAAAATCTTGCACCTCTGCAAAGAAAATGTGGGACAAACTCAAGCTAGTACATGGAGGAGATGCAAATGTGCTGAGAGCTAAAGCTGAAAGCGTAAGAGGAAAGTTTGATGACCTGAATTGAATGAAGGAGAAAACATCACTCAGTACAATGACAAAATCAAATAAGTTGTTAATGCTATTCGAGGAGTAGGAGGAGTACTTGAGGAAGAAACAATTGTAAGTAAAATTCTGAGAACCTTACTACATGTTTATGCTATTAGAGTATCTGTAATTCAAGAAATGAGAGTAGTAGCTAGCAACAATCTTACTCTTGATAGTTTGATTGGTAGACTTATTTCATTTGAGATGAAAAACTATGACAACATTGTCTTACCAACTATCGAGTATGCATTCAAATCTTCTCTAAAAATAAGCAAATCTAGTCACAAACACACTATGAGAAATGATAGTGACAGTGATAGTGATGAAAAAGAACGTAATGAACTTGAAGCACTAATGGATAGGTGATTACATAGAGGTAAAGGAAGATATAAAGGTAAATTAACATTGGTCTATTTTAATTGCAAAGAAATTGGACATTTGGTTGCTAGATGCCCTAACAGGAGAAAGGATGAAAGAAACAATGACAAATCTTATGAAAAGAAGTATGACAGAAGTGATGACCGAGACTACAGAAGCAACTGACACTCTGAAAGAAGAGATAACCGAGATTAAAAGGACAAAGGCAAGAAAAATTGTTACTTGGTTGAGAACAAAGCTGAAATTCTACTACTGATTTTGATGAAGATGTTAAGGTAGTATTTTTTTTCTATGAAGGATGATTTAGACGAAGAATAAAGGTATGTTGAAACTGCACTCATATCTAAAGTTAGCAAAAATGATGTCTGGATTATTGATAGTGGCTATACTCGTCACATGACTAGAGATAAAGAAAATTTTGAAACTTTTGAATATTACAATGGTGGATCAGTTAGGATGGGTAATGACTCACCTTGCCCGGTGCAAGAATTTTCAAAAAGGAAAAATGATAAAGTCTAGTTTCTAGAGAAAAACCTACACATCTAATGGTATTCTAGAGTTAGTCCATACTGATCTATGTGGACCAATGAGAACAAAGACCTATTATGGTGATAGATACTTTATTCTATTTATTGATGACTGTCATGTTCTTGAAAGAGAAGACTGAAGCATTTAAGATGTTCAAATGGTATAAAGCTAAAGTTGAAAAACAAAGTGGAAAAGAACTGGAATGTTTAAGATTAGATAGAGGAGGAGAATTTATTTATGATGAATTCACTTACTTTTGTAATGGGCATTGGATTACAAGATAAGTTTCTGCACCAAGAACACCATACCAAAATGGAATTGTTGAAAGGAGGAATAGATCAATTGTTGATTGTGCCAGGACACTAATGATCAAAAAAGGCATCACACAAACATTCTGGAGAGAATTTGTAAGTACTACTGTCTATACACTAAACCGAGTTCAATTGAAGAAAGACACCAATAAGATACCTTATGAGATATGGTATGGATACACACCAAATGTGAGTTACTTTAGAATTTTTGGAAGTCAATGTTATATATTGAAAGATGATAGAAATGGAAAACTTGACTCTAAAAGTGATGAAGGAATATTTCTAGGATATTCTACTAAAAACAAAGCTTATAAATGTCTGAACAAATCTTCTAGAAAATCATTGAAATTGCAAATGTTAAAGTGGATGAATTTGATGAGAAAAATGATAAGGAAAGTATAAAGGAACCAAAATATTACAATAGATTTGTCTACATAGAAGAACCTGACACCTTGCCCAAGTGACAGGACAATGCAACCGAGCAATAGGTTACACACACCAAGAATCAGGAAAATGCTCACAATATTGAACCGAGTGATAATGAAGATCAAAGTAATGATCAAAATGGAGATCAAAATGAAGAACAAAGATCTGAAACTATACTTTCTAAATAGTCAAAAGACACCATCCACAAGACCAGATCATTGGAGACAAAAGAGTTGGAATGAGAACAAGAAGTAAGTCACTTAACACTAGATGTTTGATTTGTGATTTTGAGCCTAAATTTGTTGATGTTGCACTTGAGAATCAAGAATGGGTTAGTGCAATGAATGAAGAAATTGAACAGATTAAGAAGAATAAAACATGGACATTAGTACCTAGATCGAGTGACAAAAATGTCATTGGTACCAAATGGAAATTCAAAAACAAACTAAATGAGAATGGAGAAGTCACAAGGAACAAAGCAAGACTGGTATGGAACGGGTATGCACAAGAAGAAGGTATTGACTATGGAGAAACCTTTGCACCCATTGCTAGACTAGAAGGAGTAAGAATTCTACTTGCTTATGTTGTTTTCAAATGATTCAAAGTATACCGAATGGATGTTAAATCTACATTTTTGAATGGAATACTAGAAGAGGAGGTATACATTAAACAACCTGAAGGGTTTGTTGATCCTAACAAGAGGAACATGGTTTGTAGACTACACAAAGCCTTGTATGGATTGAAACAAGCACCAAGAGCATGGTATGAAAGACTTCACCCTTATCTCATCAGTATTGGATTTGTTAGAACAAGTGACAACAGTAATCTATATTTGAAAGGAGAAACTGATGATAAAATTTTGATTGCTGAGATATTTGTTGATGATATCATATTTGGAGGTAATGATATGCTATGCAAGTCATTTGCTGATTAAATGAGCAAAGAATTTGAAATCTCAATGTTTGGAGAGATCAATTTGTTTCTTGGTCTACAAATTCTACAACAGTATGAAGGCATCTACATCACTCAATCCAAATACATCAAAGAAGTTATGAAGATATTCAAGATGGAGGACTCCAAACCAGTTGGAACACCTATGGCAACTGGAAGCAAATTGACAAAGGAAGACAAGACAACCGAGATAAATCAGACCTTATACATATCTATGATTGGAAAACTAATGTATGTTGTACACACTAGACCAGATATAGCACATGTAGTTGGTATAGTTGCTAGATTCTCTGCTAATCCTAACGAATCACACATGACCATTGTTAAAAGAATTTTGAGATATCTGAATAATACCGAATAATATGGTTTGTGGTACAATAAAGAAGGAAAATTTGAGCTACAAGTTTATACTGATATTGATTGGGCTGGAAACATAGATGATAGAAAGAGAACAATAGGAGGAGCATTCTTTATGGGTGACAAACTTGTCACATGGATAAGTAAAAAAGAAATGATGTATATCACAATCAACAACAGGAGCAAAATATGTGGATGCTGTTGCAAATTGCTCTAACACTGCATGAATCAAGAAATTTCTGAAATGTATGAATGAATAAATTCTTGACCCAATAATTATCTATTGTGATAATACTAGTGCTACAAACATCTCAAAGAACCCTGTGATGCATGCTAAGACAAAGCACATAGATATTAAGTATCATTACTTGAGGGAACAAGTAAAAGAGAAAGAGGTGATATTGGAATATGTACAATCCAAAGAGCAACTAGCAAACATATTCACAAAACCATTGCCAAAAGATACATTTGAGTGCCAGAGGAATAGACTAGGGGTTCATCTCTTGTCCACTTGTCACTAAGCTGACTAGGAGGCTGCATCAGCCTACACATTATCAAAAGATCAATCATGTTGATGCAAGCTAAGATATGGACTGCAATGACATGTCAGTACAAGAAGGTACTTATCTGGAACACACACAAGAGATTTTTTGGCTACTACATAGTCATATTGCTGATGGAGAGGAGATTCAATGAAATATTGTTTGACATTGTTGTCAAAGGGAGAGAAGAATTCAATGAAATATCCATCAATATCCATCAGGGAGTAAGATGCACAACACAAAGGACAAGAAGGATTCAATGAAATAACCATCCATTAAAGGGAGAGAATTGAAGAAAGTTGACACTGCATATCCATCTAGAAAATGGAGAAGAGATTCTACAAGACAGGGAGAGACATAATCAGAAAATAGAACTACTACACCTATCCATTGAAGGGAATGAAGAAAGGGAGAGCACATAGCAGAATCAAATCTAAGATAGAAGAGCTTACCGAGACTCAGATATTTGAATTGGTTATAGAACAATAATTTTGGTATGTTATGGCATATCTCATACTGCATATTTCATAGTATGTTGTCATCAATGCCAAAGAGAGAGATTGATGAACTATAATTGATTGAATGTTTGAAGATGATAAGTTGATGATCACTGAGCTGCAAAAGTGAATGCAAGACATAAAATTAGTGAATGTATTATATTTTCATTAATGTCAACTTGATATAATCTGATTAATCACACACATATTGTCATAGACTTCAAGAGCTAAATGGAAAAATTTTATGTTGTTGGTAAAACATAAAAGTTTTGCATACACCAAGTGACAGTAAACACTGACAGATAGTGAACACTGTGCAGTTCACAGTGTATACTGATCATAACTAAAGTGTTACTGAGCATAACTAAATTTTTCACTGAGCACAACTGGATTCAATGACCAAGCTAACTAGAGTTGATGACTGATCATAACTAAAGTTCAAGAACGAAAAAACACTTAGCCATCAAGAGCTATATTTAGACTGTCTGATCGATTGCTTTATTATTAATGGTTAGTTGAACTAAGGCATAGAGGGAGATTTAAAGCACATTTTATTTCCATCTATCATGGAGAGATATGTGGAATAAAACTGAAGCAGATCTTTACGGATTAAAGCAAGCATGGCAATATTTATAGATCAAGAAGTGATCTACGACAAAAATAAGGAGATTGAGAAGCTAATCATATCTATATAAAGAGACAAGGAATTCATTATGAGAAAAAAGGAATGTTGAATATAATTCTGATGAAGATAGAAATCTTCATGCAGATCCGATCATACATGCTGAAGAATAGAGCCAAGGAATTCTACAGACACCGAGCAACAAAGGACAAAGCATTCACCTAGAAGAACAGAAGAAAGAAGGGGATAAAAGGAACTGAACAACATGTTGATCAGAGAGGTATTATTGGCCTAACAATAGATCTAAAAATCTACAAGTTAAATTTGTATTATTGAACATATAATTTATTGTATCAGTTTAACCATTGATTCAGAAAATCTCTTAACCGAGTAGGATTTAACCATCCCTAATGTATTGAGATACTCAAGAGTTTAAAAAGGTTTTCTTGTTGACAACATAGTGAATGCTAGGTCAAAGGACAAACTGTTGGTTTTGAATCCTCTAATAAGTTCGCACTTAACAGTGTTTTTGTAACCTTTAACAGGGTTGGCTCTTCACTGAGCTTACTTCAAAAGAGTGAAAATTTTGGGTTACCGGTCCCAAGTGTTTTTTCCCTTAATAGAGGTTCCATGTTAAAATCTATGTCAAATGTGTATTTATTTCATTGCATTGATATTCTATTTTAACATTAGTAATACTAGATTGGTTGGTAAACACTAAGTTCAATTGCTGCTACTCGGTAAAAGCTAGAAAAGATAAATAGTATATCTTACCGAGCAATTTATATTTGTTAGAATTACATAAGGCATACATCTTGATGGACTAAAAGATAACTGAGGATATTATATTTGAGATATAATTTTTGGTTGGATTTTTGGAATTATTTTTAAAGCCACTGATTCACCCCCCTGTTAGTTATTCTAACATCAACTAGGTACAAACTCACAATACTTTCTAAGGTCTAATAAAATACACCTGACATGGCTAGGGTCAGTATAAGCTACAATTAAAATTAAAAAAAAGGGAGTTATCCTAGGTGCTCCTACACCAAGTGGGTAGACCCATTGGCTTGAGCGATGACATCCTCATTAATTTCAAACCAAATTCCACCCATAGTGACCCTCCGCTTTGCCGAAGAGGAAATGAATTGGTGTGAGAGGCTCTCATCACAACCAATTATATATTCAATGAAAGAAGTAATTCCCCCTTCCTTTTAGATGTACCAAACAGTAGGGTTATTCTTATAAATGTCATATTTATCAGGTTCCACTCGGACCTGGTCCCCCCCTCACTAAAACCTCCCAGACTACCAATTGTAGAGCCACAACACAAAGGTTGAGAAGAAAATTTGTAGAGCTAGGGTTGCTTCGTGTCTTTATCTAGAAAGATGGACTAAAAATATGCAATAAAAGGCCAATAAGGCATTTAATAATGATAATTATTGTCTCTGTTCATGGCCATCTCAAATAAGTTAAACGTCTGGTGTGGACAGTCCTTTCTCCCAAACGTGATGTGGCGAGAATTTATTAAAAGTCAAGGATGAATTATGGAGAGATCTAAAATGACAAATTTTGAATAAATATCTTGTACTTCAAAAATCTTTCTATTCCAATTACTCATGCCTTTTGATCACCACCATAACACCTCATAATTAGGCGTGAGGTGACATGGATTTATCATGTACAACTTAGCTGGGTTCTTGCAAGGGATTTGTGTATAGAATAAAGTCGGACAAAAATTCAAGTTTTAATATTGTCTTGTCCTTCCATTCATATCCCAAATCACCCAACAAAGGTTTGAAAAAACCAACTGTTGGAGATTTGATTCTAAACAGTTGATTGATTGTATGTTTGTCATTAATGACAAGGTATAATACATAGCAGTACTTCTGTATGTACTTATCCATATGATGACATGAATACTTGCGTGGATAGATACATGTTGTTGACATGTTTATTATGCTATGTTCATACATGCAGACCTAGATATGATGTTTCAGTAAAGATATGTAATTCTGTTATTAACGGTTACAGTTCTGGAGGACTAACGGTTTAAGGCTGACGTATGTAATGTGTTTATTGAGTTGTGCCTATCTTCAAGATATGTGTGTGTATATTCATGATGAGTTATGAGTTTTTGATATTAATCTAAAGGCACCAAACATATTTCAAGAAGATTGCAAATTTATGGTTAATTTGGTGAAGCCGACTTAGTGAAGCAACTTGTCTATTCAGTTTATACTTGCGCGGTTGTAATTATGCTTGCGCGCTTAATAGAGACAACAAGGATGTTATGAAGAGTTGTCTTATAGGTCCCATGATCTCATACTTGGTGTATGTACTTATAGAAGGTCATTTGTGATAAGAAGAATTGTGAAAGCCAGAGATAAGAAAAGCAAAGCAGAGTGTTAAAGCAGTAGAGCTATATTTATCATATGTTGATAATATAGATATTGAAGTTGAAGCTTTCAGAATACAGATAAGATTGTTATAGTTCTTTACAAGAGGTTAAAGCATCGACACACAAAAGGAACTGATTAGACAAGCAGTGTCACAAACAACAGTTCACCTTGTTGATACAATGTGTATCAAATAACCAGAAGGTTGTAGCCTTCACCACTTGGAGAGTGAGTCCACCACCCCTAACAGGGTTATTTTAAAAGAATCCTAACTGGGTCAGACCCTTAACCAGGTCACTATACTGCTGCATTGTAATGAACAACTCCTAACAGGGTTGGAAGATCTTTTAACAAGGATTACTATAAACAGTATAGTTCTTTGTGGGTGCTAATTCCCACTGGGGTTTTTACCATTTGGTTTCCCCATAACCAAATTGATGTGTTGTGTAATGTGTTATCTGAATGTGCATTTACTTTGTATCAATCTGGATTAATAAGTATAAGATAAAGATAAAGTTGTTGATAACTGATTCACCCCCCCCTTCTTAGTTATCCCTGAAGTATTCTAACACCAACTTAGCACCTTACATTAGGAACATAATTATCTTACTCCTTCCCTATAAGGGATTTTATTGCATCTAGTAAGGCATTACACTGTCTCCAACAATGAAGTCCCTCCTTCTCCAACCCCATAGTAGCTATAGAATCAAAAATATTATTCCCCTCTCTAAAGATGTATTGTAGTGTAAAATCATCAAAGCCAGTTAAGAGTGGTCTAATATCTTTAAGGATTTCCTCCACCCTCTATCCAACCATCATAGATCATCTCATGCCCTCAACAATTAATATAGAGTCTCCTTCAATCTCTAAAACTTGTATGTCAATGGAGAGAGCAATCTTCAGACCCCATAATAGGGTCATACCTTCTTCTTGGTTTCTTGAGAGGCTGCTCATACTTCCAGTGTAAGAAACCACAAGATCACCTTTGTGATCCCTAATAATCCCTCCTCCAATAGTAATACCCAATTTGGTTGCACCATCAAAATTCAACTTGAACTCAGGAGGTCGAGGAGCTTTCCAAATAGTGTTTCTCCTGGCAATTTTCTTGGAATTATCATACTTGGGAAAAGACTCTAGAAGCTTCCAATTTTCAACCAGTTTACAATCCTGAGTAGAAGGTGGTTTACCAGGGATTTTCCAGTTGTTGACAATAATATTTTCAAGAAGAAGTTTATTAAGAATTGGCAACACATTGTCAGTAGAGTTCTCAGAGTCCCTAAAGATCCTATTATTCCTCTCCTTCCACAAGCACCAACAAACATGTGGTGGGATTTTCCTCCATAGTTTCTTGATGAGAGGATGTTTTGATGGACACTTCTAATTAAGGATGAATTTTTGAAGATTCAATTGAAAACCCATTAGATGTTAAATCTTTGTAGGATATCATACCAGATATAGGAAGCAAAGGGAAAATGAATAAACAAGTGTTGCATAGTCTCTTCCTCTCCTTTACAAATATGTAAGATTTAAATTTTTTCTTATAATTATGTAATTTTATGTTTGGTGACTATTTATCATGACACAAAGGGCGAGAAAAAAAACCAGCTCAAAAATCATCACAATTCATGATTGCTACTCCACCTCAACACCTTCAAACCATCCCAAATCTAGGAAGACCATAGGATATCTAAATTATCCTACCAGTTTCTTCAGGAATGATGGTCCATTTTCCACCTATGCCTTTTATTCTTTTGCATCTTCCATTATATCTACATTTTTCAGAAAATGCCTCAAATTCAACCTCCACTTCACACATACCAATGTCTACATCAAGTTCTTAATTGAGGCTCTATCCTCTCTCAACTCAAAAATCATGTGTATATATGTTAAATATGTAATATTTAACATATTTCTTATATTTATGTAATTTTATGTTTGATGACTATCGATCATGTCATAAAGGGCAAGAATAAACCAACTTAAAAATCACCACAATTCATGATTGCTACTCCACCTTAACACCTTCAAACCAACCCAAAGTCAGGAAGATAGTAGGAGACCTAAATGCTCCTACCACTTTCTTTATAAATGATAGTAAATTTTCCACCTATGCCTTTTATTCTTCCGCATCTTCCATTATATCTGTATTTTCCAAAAAAAGCCACAAATTCAACCTCCACTTTGCACATACCAATGTCTACATCAAATTCTTAATTGAGGCTCTATCCTCTCTCAACTCAAGTATCCAATCCAGAAATATTAATGAGACATGGGAATTTATAGAAAGGTGGTATTCAGAGTTAAGGAAGCATTCTCCCAATACTAGTTTAATCACTGCCAAGACCTCTCCATTGTTCATTTTAAATATTAAGTAGTATTATGTCTATGATTTTTCTCTTGGAAGGTCATTTTCCATTATGAAGAGTTGTGAAAGATAGTTGTATCCATCCTTGTAGTACTTATAAATTTCCTTCTAAAATTTTTTGAGTCACCATGGTGAAAGTAGGGTTTTTTTCCAAACATTTTTGCTCTCTACGATGGGTTTAGGGTTTAAGGGTTTTGTATCTGAAGAGGTCATATATTGTTTAAGCCCTAGGATCTTTTGTTTTGTCATTACCTTTTTATCTCACTAGAGGAAGGGTTTTAATGTCATGAAAGGGGACCACTTTATGTTTTTCCTAGTGTTTTAGGTCTTAAGTTGACGGCCCCTTTTAATATTTTACCCCCTAAATCATAATGTTCTTAAGTTTTATGTTGATAGCGTCATGGGTTTATTATAACTTAAGTCTTAAGGTTTAAGGGTCATGTGTCCGTTTAAGGTGGGTCCCTTTATCTTTTCCAATGACGGGCTATGTGGCACATTCTTATTAGTACACGATCCCATGATGATGTCACCCTTTGGACCTTGGTGATCGCGGGATAGAAAATGATTGCCATCTGTCAAGCAGCGGTTGGTCGGGGAACTTTATATTATGCCACATATTATATTTAATGATCCTTGGGGTTCATTGTCAAGCTACTAAAGTGCTTATCTTTTAGAATATGTGAAAAAAGGGACAATGATCTTTTGAAATAATTGAAAAGGAGATCTAAGTTTAGTAGAAGGTTAAAGGGTTGTACTTTGATTGACAGGTAGATGAAGGAAAGAATCAATAGTTGTCATGATCATGCGATCAAAGTTGCAAGATATTTAGCAACCGCGATATCAAGAGATCTTGTCAATTATCCTAGGTCATTCAAAGCTGAAGAAAGGTTGACTCACTTGGATCATTGGATGTGGCCAGTTTGGAGGAGATCAACGGTCTAATTTTAATCTTGGATTCAAAAAATTTTCAAGTCATTTCTTTGCTCGTATGAATTAATGGCAAATAAGACGTAAAAGAGTTGTTGCAGATAGAAAATAAAAGGTAAATTCATTTCCATTTTCATTCATGTTGCGTTTAATCAAGAGCTTGAACTGTTTTGGAGCTGAGAGAATGTTGAAGAAAGATTTTCATTGTAGATTTAGGGTTCCTTGAGCGAGAAAAGCCGTAAGTAGGGTTCTTGCTTCTTTGAGTTATTTTGTGCGAATTTATTACTGAATTGCTCTAAAAATATGGGGAAATGGTTATTTTAAATGTTAAGATCGAGATAGGGTTTTAAATTACTGAGACTGAGATGGAATTGGCTCCGCAATTTCAATTTGTAAGAAAACCCTAGTTTTTCCTTTTCTACAATTTTTTAATTTAAAAAACCCTAATTGTTCAAAATGTCACCTCAAAGACATCATTCAGGCTAGGTTGAATACTAGAAGAGGAATTTTTTTGATGATTTATTGGACTAGCTCAAACCCTTGACAAATGAAAGATATATAGGGCATACATTGGTGGGAGGAAAATCTATTGGAGATGGGTTGTTCAATAAAGCAACACATATTGTAGATGCAATTCTACCAATGGTGGGATTGGATATGTTCAAGTTATGGTATTATCAAATCCATTTAGCAAACTCTATGTCGAATGAATAGAAATATTACCTGGGAAAATTGGTGGTACCAAATGTGTTCATGGATTTTGATTTGTTGAAGGTAGTTGTAGAAAGATATGACCCTGTTAAAGGGATTGTCACGAAAAATAATGGAGAGATTATGTTAATAGTTTATATGGAATAATTTCAGGAACTTTTTATTTGTACGAGCCTGCAAATTTTCTTGAAAATGTGGATTTGAAGGAGATTCAGGTAAGGTATGCACAAACAAAGATTTTTTTTAGAGAGAGCCTCCTTCCTGATCATGTGGCTAGGGATAGGACAACAAAATATTACATTGGACCTAGCTTCGTAAGGCCTTTTCCAATTGAAGCATTTGTACCCCACCTAAAGGACACATTCTATTCACTATGCCAAGTTTTAGGAAAACACCCTAGCACAACCGTCCCAGTTGATTATATGTACATGGATATTCAAATCCAGCATCCCAATTTCACTATAATCTATGATTTTGCTCTATACTTGGTGGAAAATATTCATGAGGGGTTAGTAAGTATAAAAGGTGGAGAAAAGAATAAGACCTTTTTCTTGTGGTATTACATGTTGATGCACATGTTTCTATACAAAAATGTTAGCTTCTTTAGGGAAACAATGAGTTTGATAAGGGCAGTGGATGACAAAGAGATTCTAGTGTAGATTTGGAGCACAATCATGTCATGGAATAGAGAAGAAGCCAACTATATATTGTTTGATAATTGTTTTGATTTCTATTTGAGGTCTATATTGACAATAAAACCTCCCAGGATCTCATTGTAGCTGCATGATTTTTTAAGGCCCAAGGAGAGGGTCCCTAAATTGAAGTTTATTCACAACTGGGGTGATATAATCCCTTATTCTGTAAGCACAATATTGAGGGTCTATGGTTTTCAATGAAATTCCCATGTGCTTCCTTATAATGTGTCATTGGGACTTGGTTTTGTTGAAGTAATGAGACATATTGCCTAGATTCAAGAGAAGGAGCTGTCTGGAAAAAGAAAAGGGACAATTTTCCATGATTATACAATAGTCCCATATTTTCTAATTATCAAGGGAGGATGGGTAAATTTTGATGAGGTTTTCACTCCATATAATTTAGGAGTCAGTTCTGTCAGGCACAGTGAACCAGAGAACTTCCATAATGAATTTAGAGCAAGGATCAAAATGACTCCCCTGTCCCATGAATTTAACTATCCCGAGGACTTGATAAGAAATGAGTTTGATGAGGATAAATAGAAAAATAACAAAGAAAAATGGGTGACATACAAGAATATTTGGGATATAGTAAGGAAGACATATCCAAATTATGATCCTCTAAAGACTTTAACCCATTCTCTGAAAAAATTAATATTTTGATTAACCACGTTGATGAGATAATGCTAATTTTGAAATAGAAGAAGAATCGGTTGGACTCAGCTGAGAATACTGGGGTGTTGCTAAAGTTTTTGCATGCACCATTGTTCTATTTTCAATAAAAAGTGATATCTTCAAGGACATACATTTCACCACCACAATCTAAGGACAGTAAGGAGGATTCAATACATGTTGATATGCCTCCAAGAATTGACAAGATATATAAGAGATTGAGAGGCGAGGTGGTCAGTGATGATGACAATGATGATAAAATGAGAAGAACGAGAAAAAATATAATGAAATATGATAAGACTTATGTGCCCCCACCCAAGCCATTAAATGGGATTCATACTATTGATATTGATGAGGAGCCTAAAAGATGCACTTATCCACCACCTCCATCACCTCCAAGGAAAATAGGTAGAGAACAACTAGAGGAACAAGTTGCAGGGGAGGACAGTGAGGATGAAGATGTAATTATAGTAACTGATCAAGAGTTGCAAGTAGGCATGCCTATTGCAGCTACTCCTCCTGATTTTAATTTTATTACACTTGATATTCAAGGGAAGGTATATAGGGATGCAAGAAAGGAAGCATGCGATGTTTTCCTTGAAGTTCATAATTTTTTGAAGGCTGATGCCTTTCAACATCTATTTTGGAAGGTGAAATTGGATGATTATCACTGAAGGTGTGAAGAGAAAAAGGCACAACATCCTGAGAGAACTGAACAAGAAAATGAGGATGAGGTAACATTAGAAATGGAAGAGGAGTTTAAGGCCATTATCCCAGAAGAGGAAAAAAGGATTGCGCACCAAGGAGTCCCCATTATGCTAGAATGGAACATTGTTGATTCTATTGCATTTGATGTAGTGAGAAAAAGTATGAAACTATATGGATTATCATCAGAGGAGGGAAGCCTTGAATTGAAGGGGTAAACATTCAACTATGACTATGAAACATTGGAAATATGTTCATTTTCCCCTGAAGAGAGAAGGCCTGACATTGTTGATATTAAACCTAGTATGAGGAGAAGTATGATTATAAAGAGGGTTGGTGATACTTCTAGAGTTGAAGCAACAAGTTTGGTACTTGATACAACCAAATTAGATCAAGTGGTTGCTAAGAATGAGGAAGCTAAAAAGAAAGAGTATAAAAGTAAGTATCAACATTATTTTGGGGAATATAACAAGGAACACCAAGTGTGCATTAAGTTGCGAGCAGGAGTGAAATTATTGGAACAGAAAATATCAAAGTTTTCCCCTTCAGTCCCTAAAATTACCTTTGTCCCTTCTGCACTAGATGTACCTCCTACCATTTATACTAGGAAAATTCCAAAATCCCACACTAAGGCTACTCCTCTTATTTCTATTGAAGGGCCAATAATTGAAGAGTCTACTTGCTCTGTAGATCCAACAAAGGGTCAAATTTTAGAAAAAAAATAAAAGAGTTAGAGGTCAAAAATTGTTGAGATAGAACAAGGGTCCACATTGAAATAAAAGGAGTTAATTAGCTTAGTACTAACTCATTTGAATGAAAATTTTGATATAAAGTAGGCAAGTGTCCATTCTCTCTTTTCTTCATTATTCAAAGTTGTTAAGAGTTTTGAGAATGATAGGGAGGTTGTTGCCCCATTGTTCACAAAATGGATGAAAAGGGAAAATGATTTGAGGATGATGTTTGTCTCATCAAGGTATCCATCTGACAGGCCTCAATAACTTCAACCAAACCATTTATTGGTAAGGTTTATTCAAGAGTTTCAAATGTTGCCTGAGGACATTGAAAGAAGAATCAGAGAGCCGATTAGTAGTTTTAATGGAGTTCATGATACTTTGTTGCCTAGAATGATATATAAGGATGGAAGTGTAAAGCCATTACATATATGGAAGGAGAAGGAATAATAAATCATCAACTCTCAAGTTGTTTCCATTTGTGAAGCTTTTGACACAAATATGTTGGAAAATATCATTGATAAGGTTATTGCTACTGGCGTCTTTTTTGAAACTTTTGAGAGGGAATCCAACTAGGTTATTGTCAAGTACAGCCCATACAGAGAAAAGGTTTATGAGGTCATGGGTTTCAATTGGACAAAAAATGAATAATATGTTGAATAGGCTAAGATGCACCTAAATTAAGAGTGAAAAGGCAAACAGTTAGCAGGTTACCTATTTGATGTGTCAGCTTGAGTTTCTTTTTTGGATTTCTGGTTGCAGTTACTATTTGGGCTTCATGCTTGTAGTCATGGGCCCACAAAATCAAATCTTCATCAACAAAATGCAAATCAAGAAAAGTACAAGGAACATTTTGATCATGAGGTTGAGGTGCAATTTTGTCTTGGTCGAGGTTGTTATGATGTAACTTTTTGTAACAAGAATTATTTTTCAAATGAAAATGTGACATGTGTCATCTCTAGCCTGAAGCTTGTTGCTACCTATTTCTATAAAGGAAATTCATGACCATGAGATAGGGGTTCTGATTTTGTTCCAAAAAACTCCGAGTCTAGAGTGTCGGTCCCAAGTAAGGTCTAGGTGAAATATTGAGCATATTGTGAAGCATTTTACAGAGCAAATTCAAAGGGTTTTGTTCCAATTTTTTGCAGGTATTGAATTCATGAATTGCAAAATATTGTATGATAGAGATAGCAATGGAAGATTAATAAATAATACAATTCAAATATAATTATCTCATGTGTACAAGTTTTAGGAATTTTGAGTGAAATAGAATCAAGGGTTTTATTGTATTCAGTGCATTGTTGTGAAGTATGTAAAATTTATTCGTGCTTTGATCTAATGGGTCAATTAAATGCTTGAATATATTTACATATTTTTAGGGTTTTTGTACAGATTTTGATAAGAAGTTTGGGTTGGGGTTGCAGTTGAGATATATTGTAATGTAATATATTCTTAGATCTTAAAGTTATTTTGGTGAACTTCTGTTATACTGCAGCTTTATTGCTTATGAATTCAATACCCAATGGAATGAGGCATTTATTAGTGTTGTAGTATTTTTACTCATATTATGGTGTTCATTTTCATCTAACTTTTCTACAAAATTGATTAAATCATCCGGGATCATTTTTATTTTATGTGTTTTATTTTTTATTGTTGTTATCTCATGCTCCAATAGGTAGAGGATCACTGGGAATTAGTCATTTCATAGCATTATGCCTCTTTTTTGAGCATTTATGTGAGATTATCTGCTTCATTTTGATGTTATTTACAAGCGTGGTGCAAATATTGTAAATGAATTAAGGGATCACCCTCTCGGGTTTTGTAGATCCCAAATTGCATAAGGGTTTGAGATATCCTTGTCAATTGGTCCAAGTCCCAGATATTATTGGAAAATGGAGTTGGCTTCTCCATAGGTAATTGAAGGATCAAATTTGGTTGCTAGTTTGTAGTGTAAAACCTTTTTAGGAATCAACACATCCTTGTTTAGAACTCCTCATCATTTTCTTGTGTTTCTATACTTCATACCCCTCCCCTATGCTACCACACACCTCACACTACTCTATGCATAGAAACCATGGAGGCAAAAAATGACTCTTCCTACCTACTCTCCTATGTAGACATCAAATTGTTTTCCTTTGCACTAATGTGACCATCTCAATTGCCATTAATTTCATTTTCCTTTGTTGACCAACTCCAAACTCTTTCCTATTACTGAATCTTCAATCACTAGGATGTCTTATGACCATATTCCATCCATGATGTCTGTCACATACTTTGTCAATTTGTCCACTTCCTTTTGCTACACAATTGCAAATTTGAAACCAAGGATTACTCTTAAAACATGTTATTGTGAATCAAGAATAGACAAAGAAAACCATAGCACATATAACACCAAATTTACATGGAGAGAAACCATTTCACAAAAAACCTCCACCAAAGAAGGAGAGGCAAGTATATAACTAATCCACTAATAAATCACCACACCAATGCTCTTCTTTGTAAACCTTTGTAAAATTTGAGAATCATCTTACCTGCATTTTTTTAGTTATTTTTAATTATTATTAAGTGCCCCCAAAGAATATTTGTCTTCTTAGATCTTTGTATTGTATAAATAATTAATAATAATAAATAAAACAACTAATTAGGTATCATATTTTTTTTAAAAATATTATCTATTATATGATTTTAATATCTTCATTTTCCTACCTATTCTCTATGAATTCTATTTTGTTTTCTTTTTGCCAGTTTCTCTTTTGTATTGTCTTTTTTTGTTATTTCAATTAATTTTAGCTTTCTTATTATATTTTCTTAGTTGCATATTGTGTTAGACTATTTAATTATCTTATGATTTCTTTTAGTCTTTTCTTTTCTTTTCTTTTTATCATTATTTCAATATCTAGTTGATATCTAATAAATATCACCAAGATCTCTAGTTTTTCTTACTTTTTTTTTTAATTCCTTCAACCTTGAATTCTACCTTCACCTTTCTACCCCTCTCCTGTCTTTTTATCTTGTCTTGGTCTAGAAACTGTCATCTTTCTCCTACAACTGCTCTCTTACATTCTGATGATAGATCACAAAGTGTGATCTAAAACTTTCATGCAATAATTCTCACATATTTGAATCCATAAATCAATTACACTTAGCATTCAAATGTTCGACAATAGAATCGACATCCGTAATTTTCAAAAAATACAAGCAATTTTTTAAAGATAACTTGTTAAAAAATTCTTGGTTTGATAAATTTTACATATTTTCCTTTTTAGCTTGTATGTTTTGTCAAATTTAGATACGTTCAATATGATAGGTTTTGTGAGACACAATCAAATGGTTTATTATGCATTATTATATAACTTCTTCCAAGCGTCATCTTACAAGGAAGATCTCTATGATTTATTTTCTTCTATAACAAGTAAACATAAACCTCTCTCTTCAAGTAGATATTCCATTTTCAACTTCCACATCTTGCAACCAATGCCATTGGACTTTCCAATATCATGATGAGAGGTAGAGGCCATAGTGTACATGTTATCTCTCAAACTTGCACCCTTGCTAAGTTGCAGAACTTATCACTTCGGAGAAACATGGGAACTTTCAAGGTTTGTGGGTCACCTAAAATGGAAAGAACCTTCGATTAAGGTCATCTTCCTATGGTATCACCTAAAACTTACACTAGCTCTAATTCTCTAAGAGGGAAATGGTTAAGAATGAACATACACTGAAAATGCTTAATTGAAATGAACTTGAAAATTGAGACACAGGTGATACACCTAATTTGAAAAGACCATGAATACTCAGATAACCAAGTTCTTGGTTTAAATGACTAAGTTGAAGAGCTACACAACTCACTCCTACACATCCCTACATAAATATTTCATAAAAAGGTTATGGTATTGGACCTTTAGGAGGAAAAGAGACTTCACACCCTACAAGATATGCACTTAAAACACAAATTATAACCTGCAAGTAATGTACTTCTCTACAAGATGTACTGAAGACAAGAAAAAAATCACAAGGAATTAAGCATTCACTAGTAATTTTGATCAAAAACACCAAAATGCACACAAAAAATAGATTGATAAAGAGGGCAAAAATAACTCAGTAATTTATCTCCAAAAAACTGTCACTCTATATCATGTATCTAAATGAGTTATAGAATAAATGCTCATAAATTGTTAAAGGACTAAACAAAAGTCCCTAAAAAATAGCCATCTGCATAATGAGAACTGCTTACAAATGAGTCCTCTCAAGACTAATATCCAACTCCCAACTCCTTACCAGCCACTAAAAGAGGAACTGTCAACTAAATTGGGCCTGATTCAATACAAAGCCCCAAAATCTAGCAACAAGATCTTCATGAAAAGAGTCCACAATGAAGGAAAAAGTCAAATTTGACTTAGCCTAACACAATGACCACTCAAAATTACATCTATATCTCTAAATCTTCTTAAACATACCCCTAGATTCTCTCCTCTTGTTGGATAAACAATTTGAGAACAATTCAACCTTTCCTATATGCTTGGTCAAGCTCATAATTTCCCTTTGACTTAGAATTGAAGAGACTTAACCAAATTTGCATCACATCTTTCTTCTCTATATTTTTCATTAATTAAACATTTAAAAAAATGATTTATAAAAGCATCATTTATTAATATGATTTTACATTCAAATTGTGCAAAAAATATAGAGAACATAAAAAATCACTAAGTGATAACACATCACTTAACACATTACCTAAGACTATAAATCATAAGGGGTTTTAGATAACATATTTTTAGGTAAATGAAAGGAAAAAATTTCTTTTTGACAACCAACCATTTTATGGTAAACAAAAAACCCTAAACTAAACTGCAGCTTGTTCATTCTTTTCACTTGGAAAATCTCTCTCATGCCTTTAAGTGCCACCAAGGGTTTCACCAGGAGAGATTCTTGTAGATTTTGGAGCTTCTTCATGGGTATGTAATCATTTCTAACCTCATGCTTTACTCTTGTTTTTATGCTCCTATCAAATCTTTGCTTCTCTACAAGTTGCAACGTATGATTCTTTTATTTCTTCATATTTCTGTGTTGTTCACATTGCATATGTTGTGAATCTGATATTTTACTTATATTTTCAGCTTGGTTACAATAAAAATATAATGAAAATATTGCATTCATGAGCATGTTGGATGCCTCCACTTTGTTCTTCATCTTTGCATAATATTGGCCACTACAGGTGTTTTGTTTTTCATTGTCATTTTTCTCTTAGAGTCACTTCTTTGGGTAAACAAAACCCTTGTGGGTTCAAACCTATTTTATTGGCCATGACTTGTTATCTAAAAAACAAAACACAATTCAAAACTTTTTTACTGTAGCCAACGTAGTCATGGAAGGAGTTTCCCCAAATGGAGATGGTCCAAACCATGCAATAAGAGTCAACACAACAAAAACAATCAACCCAGAAACAATAATAGACAATCAAGATGCTCCAATAGATCTTTGCATTATCATAAATTTTGAGATTTACATCACATTGGCCTCCAACATGCATATTATAAACTTTCAACATACATGCCTTATTACGACTAAAACTTATATCTAAACCCTAATGCTAACCTCCAAAGGTTATCTCCTGACAACTACTCCACTTCCCCTTAAACAAAGATCAAAAGCCTCAATATATAAAGCCTCTGAAACACATATGTTGGCCAGATCAATTACATTTTCCAAGACTAAGAAAACATAACATGTAGAAGTATAGGTCAAAACCCAAATCATAAGATCTCAATGCCAAGATGTAGAAATGATGTGCGATCCAAGAGAGACATCAGCCAAAGATCTAAGAACATTGGGATATGAGTTGATAAGCTTTGTCAATCAAAAAATTACTTTGCAAGACTAGACAACTCCATTTGACCATTGTAATAGGAAGAACACACAATACTGACCATGAATATTTAATATCTCCACAATGAAGTATTCAAATAAGGTGCAAACCCATACATAAGTAAAACATGATGTCTAAAACCAACCCTGAGGTTTGCAACAATAGATGATCCTAAACCAAGGAACGCCACTAAAAATATAGAAACTAGGAAACAAGAATAAAACTAAAAGGAAATATTTTTTGGGCGATGCAAGATTGTCAATGACCCAAGGATATTCCTGCATCAGTAACAATTTGATGCAGTGCCAAGGTGAGAGAATCCCAAAAGGATATGTCCAACCTCACAACAAGAGTAAACACAATAGAAATAACAAAGAACTTGACACAATAAGATGCAAGAAATGTTTTATTAGTCATAATTGAACCATGCATGTTGGGTTGTAAGGCATTCCCATTTATGACCATATACAAAGATAACAACTCTAAGATCTATCCCAAAATATATTTGCAAGATTCAAGTCAATATCCCATTGCTATACCTTATTCCCTTTACTAGCCTCCTTTTATTTCCTCTAACTTACCCTCTAACACAGAACCAAGCCCTACATTTATACAAAATCGTGACCACGAGTCAACAAAAGAAATAACATTCCCCAAAGCAGGAAACATATTACAAATATAGGTCCATCCATGTACAAACATAACATAAGAAGAAGTGACCATGTAGAACAATCCATGAAGGAATCATGATCCATATGCTAAGATCACAATGGATAAGAATCCCACAATATCGATTGCAACACAAATCTCTAGGTAAGTCCACACCAGTCATGAACATATTACCCTCAGCCAGAAAGAGAAAGAAATATTGACACATGATCAACCCCAAGAGATGTGATCATAGAAGAATGATCCAAGAACACTCCTGAACAAGAATCCATGAACGCAACTCCTAACTTGCAGAGAAACTTGACCGCACTCCAACCTATCAACCCAATCAGAAGAACATGATAACAAATATTCTCCTATCACAAAATCCTCTATATCTCAAATAAGATAACACCAAATAAGGAGAAATCACAAAAAAAAATCCAAAACATTGTCAATAACATTCCAATACAAGCGTAAAAACTAAAGATCTGAGTGGACCAACCACAACCAGAAACATGGAAATTGCCAACTGTAACCTAAACTCACAAAATGATGTAAGATTTCTAGCAAACCAAGGATTCTCCTGCATCTAACACCCTAAGTGACTAAAGATATTCTGAGAAGCTCATGAAAATCTTAAGGAATTCAAGACAAATATCCCATGTTCATTCCTAATCCACATATTCTCTACATCTGCTACTTGCACTGTCATTCCACCCTTCTCAGTAAAGTACTATAAATTACTATGCCTATCATTCTTCCACTCATGCCTTCTACTTGAACCAGATGTACCAATAGGATAAGATCCCAACTGAATATTTTTTTTCTTCCTTTTACCACTAGTACCATATGATTTTCCTTCAGATCTATGAACCTTAATGTATGTACTAAACTTTGCAGTCATCTCATATCTCCCGCCAATACTCAAGTTCCTGATTCCTTTGTCCTCATCCTTCAAAGGAGTCAAAGTAATTTTTTGTCCATCTTTCAAGATAGTAATGAAATTTCTTTTACAAACATGAATAGCTTCTCTATCATACTGCCAAGGTCTTCCAAGTAAAACATGACAAGAACTCATATTCACAATGTCACATAATACTTCATCCCTATAAGGACCAATGTGAAAACCTACCATGCATTTTTACTTAACCTCTATTTCATGATCATCTTGTAATCAACTAGTCCTATAAGGGAAAGGATGTTTCAACCTCTTCAAACTAAGCTTCTGAACCATCTCCTCAAATACAAAGTTATCAGTACTTCCTCCATCAATAATCACCTTACAACATTTAACCCTAGACTTACACATAGTCCTAAATAAATTTCGCCTTTGACAAGGATCAACTTGATTCTTGGTCAATAATGTTCTTTTAAGCATAAGATTCTCACCAACCTCAGGTTCAACCATGTTAACATGATCCTCTTGAGCCACAAGAATATGTTTACATTGAAAAGCTCTGTCCATCATGTTCACACTTAAAACAAGTACCTTTAAACCAATTCTTATCATCTCTCTTGCGATCATAATTCCTAGTTGCAACCAATTTAACTTCTTCAACATGCTTATCTTTACCCTTCATGATCAGTATGGAATTGGGAAAATACTAAAATCTAATTTTTTAGTATTTTTTTGTCTCAGTAAACTACATTTTTTTGAGGTCTTGGGGCATTTCTGGGCCTATCCCTTCTCAAGGAAGGCATAACCTTGGTTTCAGCTTCTATTTTTGGGTCTACAATTTTTTATTATCTTTCCAACGAAGTAAATAGTTCACAAATCAGACCTAGGACTAGAAAGTTATGCCTTCTCCAAGTAGGCCTAAATTTTAATATAGTTTTTTTGAATTTTTTGGTAGTTTCAATAAGTTTATTTGTAATAAACATTATGACAACTCTTCATTTCATTTCCAAGATATTCTAGTGACTCTTGGGATCCTTCATGTTTGTATAAACTCCAATTTTGAATAAAATGGATCAATTTTTGGCTTGCAATTATGTTGTTCATCTTTATTGTTTTCAACAATACCTCAGGTTTCACACCAGGTATTGTAATCTAATTTCTTAATTCAGATCACTTCATCTTTTTATCTTTTCCTCTAGAGTTACCTTGATTTCTCTTCTTCAACTTATATTCGACCTTCAAAGCATACTGATAAGCATCTTCACCTGTACCAATCTTTAGAATGCTCAACTCATCCTGTACTTTATATCTCATACCATTAACATATTTAGCAACCTTCTCTTTATTCAACTCTCTATGTCCAAATCTAATGGTCAACTTGTAATACTCCTCATTATAATACTTCACACTAAGATATTTCTACTTCAGATTATGAAACTTCTTAAACAATTCCAATTCATAATCCTCAGGTATGAACCTGGCTTTCAATTTAGTAACCATCAGCTTCCATCTAGTAATATTCAATTCTCCTTCATCTTATTTATTCTTCTGCAACTCCTTCCACCAAAGAGAAGCATGTCCTTTCAACTTACTTTGTGCCAATCTAAACCTCAAAGGATCATAGATGTCTTCAAGTTCAAAGTAGAATTCCAGCTCTCCTATCCAATCAATCAGGTCTTCAATATTCAATGTACCTAAGAAATTAGATACTTCCATCCAATGACTAGTATTTAGTCTAGCCATAGTTCTCATCAACCTATCAGATCCATCTTCATCGACGGATCTAGCAACCTCTACAGATCTTATTTCATCAACAACTTCCTCATAAGAATCTTCTATTCTAGGACCTCTTTGTATTCTAACAATAAAATTTATGATACTACCCATGACTTCATTCCTCAATACACTTATTTCATTATGGATCTCATCTCGCAGATCGTCTTTCATTTGATCAATCATCTTAGGGTTTAGTCTTCTAGGAGGCAACTTCAAAACCTTAAGTGTAACTAATTCAAGTTATGACCACCTTATATAGTCATTAAGTTGACACGAGCCATATCTTCCCTCTTCCACCTCACAAAAAACTTCTCCAAGGAATCACAAGCACAAGAAAATGAATTTGCAAACATCGCCACATCAAACCTTACTCCGAATTCACTCTAATACCACTTGATGCAGTGCCAAGGTGAGAGAATCCCCAAAGGAGATGTACAACCTTGCAAAAAGAGTAAAAATAGTAAAAATAACAAAGAATTGACACAATAAGATGCAAGAAATGTTTTATTGGTCATAATTTGACCATACATGTTAGGTTGTAAGGCCTTCCCAGTTGCGACCACATACAAAGAAAATAACTTGAAGATCTATCCCAAAAGATCTCTGTAAGCTTCAGGTCAATAGCCCACTGTAATACCTTCTACCCTTCACTAACCTCCTTTTACTTCCTCTAACTTACCCTCTAACACAGAACCAAGCCCGACAAATATACAAAATCACAACCATAAGTTAGCACAAGAAATAACATTCTCCAAAGTAGGAAACATATTACAAATATAGGTCCAGCCCTATACAAACATGACGTAAGAAGAAGAGATCACATGGAACAATCCATGAAGGAACCATTATCCACATGCTAAGATCACAATGGATAAGAATCCCATAATCTCGATCGCAACACAAATCTCTAGGTAAGTCCACACCAGTCCTGAATACATTAGGCTTGGTTAGAAAGAGAAAGAAATCTCAATATACGATCAACCCCAAGAGATGCAATCATAGGAAAATGATCTAAGAACACTACTGAACAAGAATCCATGAGCGCAACTCTAAAATCACAAATAAAATCGACCATACTCCAACCTGTCAACCCAATCAGAAGAACATGAAAACAAATACTACCCTATTACAGAATCCTCCATATCTCTAACAAGGTAACACCAAATAAGAAGTGATCATAGGACAACATCAAAAACACTATAAAGATCATTCCAGTACAAGCCTAACAAATAAAGATCCAAGTGGACCAACCACAACCATAAACATAAAAACTGCCATTTGTAACCCAAACTCATAGAACGATACAAGATTTCTAGAAAACCAAGGATGCTCCTACATCACAATTAATGAGGGTTTCCTTCCCTTTATCAGGTTCGTAAACATAAACTTATGACATTTTTGGACTGAGGCTTTTCCTTACAAAGAAATTCATGTCTGGGTTTTAACTTATATACCAGGGCCATAACTTCTAATAATGTACTTTTTGTATATGAATGAGGGTTTCTTCATACTTTGCAGGAAAATAAGTTTGTAATTTTGATATATTCTTCTCTATTTTCAGACCAAAATTATCTGCAACTCTAATGATTGGATTGGTAACTACCAATGTTCAAACCCTTACTAATAACCTCTGCAAAATTCTTTTGATGAGATGAAATGCACGATAACTATCAGATATTTGTACCTCATATAATAATTTCAAGAGATTAAAATTTATCCCTGCTCCTCTTGTCTCCTTTTGATTGTGGAAGATAGAGCTCCTATTTATTTGAAGTATATTATTATTGAATTTCTTTAACTAGTTGTTTACATACTCAAGAGAACTCTCTAAGAATATTTTAAATGTAACCTCTTTGTTTCATGACAATACCCTAGTATTGTTGATGGCTTCCATACACAAGGTATACTTGTGACCTTGCCTGATAATAGCATTGTTTGTTGTATCCTGAAAGAGCTATTATCTTCTGATGCACAATTAAATCCTATACATGAGATCATAATCATTTTCAACTCCATAAAGATGGCCTCCTTGTGATGTGTTGTTATTTCAGCTATTGTGATTGTACTTGTTATACTCTTGGTTTCTCATGTTTCCTTTGCTATTGATGTCATTATATATTGGACTGTATTGAAAATTCTTTAACTGAGATCTGCCCAATATCATATCTTTAATGCACCATTGGGCATCTGTCAATGGTATCACTGATTTATTTTTTTGGTATTTGAGGCTTTTTTGACTATTCCAAATAGTCATATCTCATTGCAAATCACTGTCATATACCATTTCCTGTGCTTTGTCTCTTTCTTGTTGTTCATGTTGTATAGATCTATTGTAGTCATGACCATGTCCCTCATTCCTTTATAGATCTGGAAAATATTAAATACCAACAACAACTTTTCCCTCAACATAGATGATTTCTTTCTTTATGCATACTCTTATCTTCCAGCTCCCTCTTTTACCTAGATGTGCTACAATTAATGTTGTCTTAAGAAATGTGCCTGCATTCTTGATTATACTTGTCAACATTGTTGTTAGTCTCATGATCTTCATCTCTGACTATAGCCATATTTCATACAAGTGTTTCTTTTTATCACTTCTATCCTCATTGATTGATTTGACTTTTGATTTTCCTTTTCTAATTTTGCAACGTGATCTTTGAGATTCTGAAATACCACAGTATGTTATCTCACACAGGAGACCTAAAACTTCTTTTCATCTCTTATGATAAGCTTGGCACCTTTTATGTTGTTCTCAAGATCACATGATCCTATTGTATAATTTCAATACATGCATACATAAATATATGTCTTTCATAATCTTTAAGTTGTCCCTATACAAGAACATTATAGTTTGAATGATCTTATCTAAGTTGGTGAGATTTTCTGTACTATTTGTTTCATGATTGTTATGTATCTGATCATTATAAAATCACTGAAAACAATTACATTCTTTCTTCTTCCCTAACATTGATCTTTAATATTATCACTTACTGACTAAAGTGTCAAGTTCTTGTTGTCCCCTTTGAGTTTTATTTTTTGTATCATGGTTGGATCTTCATGTCCACTATATGATACTTGCACTATCTCTTTAATGTTTATCTTTTCATTTTCTATCCTATAGCACATTGGGATCAACCCTTGTGGGAGCCACATTTTACCCCATGTGCTACAGGATAGGCACTTGTAACTACACATGAAGCAAACAAGTAGATAAAAATGAGCATACTTATTATTTTCTCAAACATTCGTGATATACTAGCACTTATTATGCATGTGAGGAGCAAAATGTCTGCCTTTAGATGCTTGTATGTATAATATGTGATGACATGACATTGATTAGATCTATGATCTAACATCATTTCTCCTCTTAAATATAGGTATTTCAGGAGCAGCAGAGACACAAAAGCTGGACACAAGGCAAGCAAGAAGGCTAGATACAAACGAAACAAATCAGAACGAACCTATCAGCAGGCAATGATAATTCATCCCTCACTATCCATGCATTTAATTTTAGCATCTTCAAATGTACAATGTTTTTTCTTTTCATCTGCATAGTAAGGGTTATTCTCATGGCTTGTGTGAGACATTGTGAGACTTTATTCATTTGCATCATAAATAAATATTGAAAAATCTTTGTACTCTCTCTTTGACTAATGAATTTGCAAAGTGCAATGCAATATTTGTAATTTTTTGTTCTTTTCCTTATGCACATGAATATAAATTAGCAAATTTAGAAATATACTTATATCATTAACAACATACAAGCTCATGCTGATTGAACTTAGAAGAAAAAATCAGTAACATTTTTTGCGACATCTGCGATAAGTCTTCCTGCTAGACATCAAGACCAGTTTCCTGAACTATTCATTAGGCATAGAGTCATTTAGAAACCTGAAAGAAACTTAAAAACTTACTTCCTACAACTAACTTTTCCTTAGTGATTGAGTATTAGTTTATATTTTTTTATAGGGATGTATGAAACTTCAATATCATGAATTATATGTGTACTCAATCAGTTAGGAAACGTCAACAACACCTAGTAGGCTAAAAAAAATAGACTCAAAGAAGGTTTATACTAGGTTGTAACTCACTTTTTCAATTTTTGTAACCCTTCCTAATTTACTGAGAATGGGTGTATGCTTTATGGCAGTGAATTATAAATTTCACTGCCATGAATTATATATATATTCTCAATGAATTAGTTATGGATGACAAAAAAAACCTTCTCATTTTTGCAACCCTGAAAATTTGAAAACTTGGAAACTTATTGAAAGTAAGAAAAACTGCAACTAAACCTATTCTAGCTGTGTTGGATAAAACCTCAGGGAAACTAAAAAATTATCTAAACTATAATGCAAAAACACTTTGTTGAAACCAAAATACCTAACATCAAACTTTTAAGCAACACTTGAGGTTATTCCATTAGCCAGGATAGGAAGAAATTCTCTATCCATCTTTGATAACTAAAATGTGTTATGCTCCTTACACTCAATAATTATAAATGAGCCACTCGACATCTTTTCAAACTTGGTGCGTTGACCTAGATTTCTCTTCAATACATCCCATCTAGGCACTATATCACCTTCTTTGAACACCCTAGTTGTTTCTTTCTTATCAAAGAATATTTTTTATTTGGAGTTTATGATGCTCCATGGACTTCATCGCTTTATCTCTGGTTTCATCCAGCTCCATGAGTTGAGCATATCTAACTATCATTAGATTATTTTCTTCAAACATTTCCAGCTAATGTGTGATCTCAAGAGTTGGAATCTTAATAGATAAAGGCAATTTCCAATGTATCTCTTCGGTGTTATCCTATCTTCCCACAAGGAATATTTCAACTTTGTATGCCAACTTCTTTGATTATCCTTTAGGGTTCTTTTGATAACCCACTTAAAATTCTTGTTTGTTGATTCTGCCAAACCATTACCTTGTGGGTAATAGTTTCATGAGGTATTCAGGTGGATTCCACTCCTGATAACCCAATCACTTACTCTTAATCCAACTAAATCCAATGTGTTGTCTGATGTAACTGATTCAAGTACACCAAATCTGGTCACTAAATCATCGTAGAATTTCAATACAACATTCTCATTGGGTTCTTTCAAAGTCACTACTTTAGTCCACCTGGTAAAATAATCAATGGTAGTAAGTATCCACCTATGACCTGCACTTGAAGGTGGAATTATTGGTCCAATAAAATCAATGCCCCACGTCATGAAGGGTTGTTCAACTTGTATTGGTTGCAGAGGAAAAGATGGCAACCTTTCTTTGCCTGCAAAAATAACACATTTGACACATTTTTTTGCCCAAGCATGGGAATATTTAAACAAGATTGTCCAGTAATAGCCAACTCTCATGATCTTCCAAGTTGTAGTTCTTGGGGAAAAATGACTCGTCCATCATGGAACTCATGAAGCACTTTATCAACCTGATTATTATCAATACACCTTAACAACACACCATTAAGGTTCTTTCTGAATAAAATATTGTCAACCAACACATAGGGAATTGACTGCAACCTAAAATATCTCCTCTTAGCCCTATCCAAATGTGGTGGACACTCACTAGTATGTGAAAACAAGTTCATATCATGTATCTAACTTGTACCCAAGGCAACTACATCATCTTGAGGCTCACCATTATTAACTAGAATAATCTCCTTTCCCATTTCAGGCCCTTCAACTAGTTGTTCACATAGCCCTTTACCCCTTACAAGTTTGGTAATTTTTATGTCCACATCATGCTCCATTACTTTCATTATCCATCCTGCTATTTTCTCATTCAAATCCCTTCTTAAAAAAAATTCCTTCACACTAGGGTAAGCAACCATAAGATGGATTTTGGTGCGGGAAACTAAGGGCTTAAATTTTTTAAACTTCTGATGATAGAAAGGACATGCTTCTCTACAAAGTTGTATCTATGTTTGTATTCTTCTAAACCTTTACTGAATAAAGCTATAGGGTGTTCAAAGCCATCATCATTTTCCTATACCAGAATTACAAAGATGGAAGCTATGTTGCTATAAGCATACATGATGAAATCCTTAGAAAAATTGGGGTTCAACAAATTAGGAGATCTTGTTATAGCATCTTTTATAGCCTCAAAACTATGTTTTTATCCCCTAGTCCAAATCAAAACAACATTTTTCCTAAGCATAGTAGTTAGGAGTTTCAATAGATAAGAAATATCTTGAATAAACCTCCATAGAAAATTAATTCTACCAAGAAAACTTTGCAGCCCCTTCTTGTGATTAGGCAAAGAGAACTCTAAAATAGATTTAACTCTTTTTAGATCAACAGTAGTTCCCTATTTTGACACTATGTAACCCAGTAACCTACCTTAATGCATTGCAAAAAGATACCTTTTGGGATTAAGAGATATCCCAAATTCCCTGCACCTCTCAAACAAATGCCTCAAATGATTTATATGGTATTTTGCCTCTTTGGAGAAGACAATTATGTCATCTAGATACACTAGGACAATTTTATACATTAAGCTATGAAAATCCATATCCATGGCTTTCTGGAAGGTTGCCCCAATATTGGACAAACCAAAGGGCATCTTCGTGTAGGCCATGGTACCCCAATTGGTGGCAAAGATTATTTTAAATTGATCTTCATCCTTTACCAAAATCTAATTATAGCCAAAATACCCATCAAGAAGTGAAAAGTGTTCTGAACTTGAAACAAATTGGATAACCTTCTCCATGAATGCAAAAGGATGATGATCTTTTAATGACTCCCTATTCATATCCCTAAAATAAATACACATCCTCAATTCCCCATTCTTCTTCCCAATAAGAACTAGATTTGAGACCCACGAAGCATGCTTGATGGGGAAAATGATGCTACTCTCTATCAACTTATTTAATTATTTCTTTATTAGGGGCTCTAACTTGGGGTTTATAGGCCTCTGCTCCTTCCTAACAGGTTTGGAATTTGGATCATATTCTATAGTGTGTTGGGCCTGCTGGGGGTTAAAACCTTTTAAATCATCATATTCCCATGCAAATATATCATTAAACTCTTGAAATAGTTGAATGAAATCAAGTTTATCTTCTGTTGTACACACCTTTCCTAAATTGTGCATTTTGTCTTTGAAAAATTACAATTCCTCATAATGGTCATGTTGGACTTGTATGCTGGCCTAAGGCTTTCGAGCTTTATTATCAGTATTAAATTTTGATTCAAGGGTGACCAAACCCTTTGGCATCTTGTTGTTCGTAAGTTGAATGATTTGGTCATCATACTCAAGCTGAAGCTTCTCCTAGTTAGCATGTGAGAATTTGAATTCTTATCTCAAAAAATTTACTATCTACTGATCACTTTCAAACGCTTTCTAGTGAATGTTATTTTCTGCTACAACATGTTTGACCACTATCTTAACATGTTGGTTGCATTCCTCATTACTAATTTCTTTTGGAAGATCAAACTTTGTACCTATTATAGCCAACTTGTTAGCATGCTTATTCTGATTTCTGAGAATTGATATTAAATTGAAAGCATCAAAACCCTCCAACAGATCTCATACCCTATGTTTATAGGATTTCAACAAGTCATTCTTTGTTGCATTGAAGTTCCTCACTTAGTTTACAATTAGTTCATTATCCCGATATACTTTTAAGTAGCTAATTCCTCTTATCTTAGCCCATTCTAGCCCATGAATGAGGACTTCATACTTAGCTATGTTGCTTGAAGAACTAAAATAGAATATAAATATTGAATAATATTTTTCTCCACTTGGATAAACTAACATACAACCCCCCAACACCAACTTTAGACATAGAACCATTAAAATATAG
Organism: Thuja plicata; assembly: GCA_018584345.1. Taxonomy (NCBI): domain Eukaryota; kingdom Viridiplantae; phylum Streptophyta; class Pinopsida; order Cupressales; family Cupressaceae; genus Thuja; species Thuja plicata. Next base: position 2,362,309 of record MU226173.1, read on the forward strand.
TCATGAGACCCCATTTCCTTGTTGACCATCTCATTATTCTGTATATTTAATAATTTTGGGCATGAAAGAATCAACTTGATGCATCAAATGCATGCCTTAACCATACTGCTCCAAAATGCCCATAAGGATCCTTAACATAACTCTGAACTGCCCACTCATCCAAGAGGATATCTTGAATGTCATATATTTGAGTTTCACCCTCTTGAATAATCGGTTGCTTATTAAATTCATTCATTAGAAAATTTGCATTGATTGGACTTAGATTATATGGCTCTATGTGGTCCCTAACTACAGGCTTAGATTTAATGGTGAATTTGGTACCATATCTACTTTTAAACAACATATGTGAGTAACATGAAGATAAATATCCATTTGTTTTAACAGTAAAGTCTCCAGACAAATAGATTGCAAAATGCGGTGGTAGCTTTATAACATAGATATCTTATGGGATATAAAAGTTTGGACAAGTGTACAATGTTAGAATCAAATCCTCAGTGCCTCCTATTGTATTTAACATTTTACCATCCAATTGAACAACACCCTTCTTAAGAGGCTCATATTCAATCCCTAGTTTGTCCACTATTTGTTTAGGTATGACTGAGTTGCTTGCACCGAGTCAATAATGTAGTTATGAAAAAGGTAATCTTCTATGATTATTATACATAAAAGGGTGGAGGCTTAGTTTTTAATGCTTGATTCTCTTTTTTATTTACAACATCATTTGTCAATACAACTTTATGTCTTTCAGAACTAGAATCCTTAGATACATTCAAATATGACAATGTTGATTGTAAAAGGTTAATTTGACCGAGAATACTTAAAGAATCTCACATTAACATATAAATATTAACATTTTTCATATGGTCAATAATACTGAAATATGATACACCAACCATGTTTTGAGCCTTAGAACAACAACTTCAACATTAGCAGGGGCTGGCAACACTAGTTGAAGTATATTCTTTGGTTGTTCCCTGCTTAGAACTAGCTGATCTTTTTGTAAAAGGCGTACATTTTGAACACCTTTCTGAATAACATCACCTAGAAATTTACTAACAATAGGTCCATTACTTTTGGAAGGACCAATATCACTTTATTTGCCTCCTAAAACTTTACTTGCTGGTGCTGAAACTTGAACATTTTGCTGACCCCCATCAAGTGCCCTTTTCTTTCTTCTTGTATTATCTGCAATTAACAAACCAATGTGATTCACCCTATATAAATCTTCACTTTGCAAATTTAGAAGTGTAGTTTCTGGTTATTCTTCATGTTATTGTATTCATGTCTCTTCTTTAGTGTCTGGTTGCAAACTTGGAACACTCTGCACCATTAAATCTTGATTAATTACCTCATTGGTACATGTACTTTGATTGTGGGGTTGATTGCATAAGAAAATATCATTTATAGTTTTGTTTAAGATTATTTTGTACAGGTACAAGCTCCTTTGAAGAGATGGAAACATTTAGGTTATACAACTGAAAGGCCTATTATTAAGAGGTCTTTGGCCTTGGTTGTTCTTCTGGTAAAATGCCCTATTCCCTTGATTCTCTTGATATGGAGGCTGATAAGGGGGCTAATAAGGTCTATAATTTTGGTTTTGCTGCTTTTTAATATTCATAAGTTCATTTCCAAAATTTTGTAAGAGTCCCTTATCTCTTGCATCTCAATAGATTAAGCTGGAATAACTTTTCTAGGGCCATTAGCCTATGAATTTGATGTCGGTAATGCAAGAGCGGCTAGAATAATAACTAAGGGGGTTTCTCGTAAAGGACTATTGGTTGTACTATAGGTGCCATAGGAAAAATGGGCATGGTAGGCCTTAGAGATATCTTTCCAACTTGTACGAGGTTGTTCTCAACTCTAATGGTTGTGTCATAAGATCATGAGAGTGTATTTCCTCCCATAGACCGTATCATGAAAAAAATATCACTATTCAATGCCCTCAAATAATATAAAAAGGAATCTTCATCATATGGCCTTACAATTGGATGAATTCTCTCCCATGTTTTCTAAAACCTGATATTGAAATTTGATATTTACTAGTGAGGATCCCTCTTTATAGTTCACAATTTCTCCATTAATGATAGATAATCTGACGTATTCTTGAAAGAGTTATAGAGTTCAGTCCCTAGTTGATCCCAATTTGCAATAGAACTTGTAGCAAGTCTTTTGTACCATTATAAAGTTTTTCCTTTAAATGAGGCTGATAGAAACCTCATATAAACATTATCCTCTCTCACATTATGTAACACACATAAATTTTCCACATCTTGTATATTCTCCAAGGAGCTGGCTTGATCCTCACCCATAAAATAAGGAAATCTCTTCAACGCAACCATAAGAAATTTGTCATGTTGCGTTAAATTCAATGGACTACCTTGGTTAAAAGCAACAAAAGGTTGGTTCCTTTCCATTTTGGCTGGTCCTCTTAAAATAATTAAAGAGGAAACCAAAATCTAAGGCCTTACAATAGGTGGAAATTATTTAGCTCTCTTGGAATAAACAAGGGTCTCTTTTGATTTCTCAATTGCTCTCCCTCTTCTCCTAGGTGGATATAATTGTAAATAATCAAAATAAGAAGTGTTGTTTCTCGTTTGCACTCTTCTCATATATCAAATTTGTACTGATTTTCTCCTCCAAAATTTAGAGTCACTAGATGCGCATTCTTCTTTTCCTCTTTTAGGTAAATATGCTGGTGCAAACACCAACAATAATAAAAAAATGTAGAAAATGGACTGAAAAATAGTCCCTTGGGTCCCACCAGGAGTGCCAAAAATTCTTATCTCTCAAACTTGCACCCTTGCTAAGTTGTAAACTTTAGCACTTTGGAGAAACATAGAAAATTTTCAGGCTTGTGGGTCACCTAAAATGGAAAGAAGCTCCAGAAAAGGCCTAATTCCTATGGTATCACCTAAAACTTACACTAACTTTAATTCTCTCATAGGGAAAGAGTTAATAATGAACATAAATTAAAAATGCTTAAACTGAAATGAACTTGAAATTTGAGAAAAAGGCGATACACCAAATTTTAAAAGACCATGAAAACTTGGATAACCAAGTTCTCGGTTAAAATGACTAAGTTGAAAAGCCGCACAACTCACTCCTACACATCCCTACATAAATATTTCATAAAAAGGTTTTGGTAGACCTTTAGGAGGAAAAGAGACTTCACACCCTAAAATATTTGCACTTAAAACACAAACTATAACTTGCAAGTAATGTACTTCTCTGCAAGAGGTGCTGAAGATGAGATAAAAATCACAAGGAATAAAGAATTCACTAGTAATTTTGATCAAAATCACTAAAATGCACACAAAAGACAGATTGATAAAGAGGGCAAAAATAACTCGGTAATTTATCTCCAAAAAATTGTCAATGTATATCATGTATCCAAACTAGTTACAAAAAAATGCTCATAAAATTTTAAAGGAATCAACAAACGTCACTAAAAAGAACCAACTATATAATGAGAACTGCTTACAAATGAGTCCTCGCAAGACTAATATCCAAGTCCCAACTCCTTACCATCCACTAAAAGATGAATTATCAATTGAATTGGGTTGGATTCAATACAAAGCCCCAAAATATAGTAACACGACCTTCATGAAAAGAGTCCATAATGAAGGGGAAAGTAAAATATAACTTATCCTAATATTATGACCACTCAAAATTACATTAATCTCCACAAATCTTCTCAAACAGACCCCTATATTCTCTCCTCTTGTTGGACAAACAGTTTGAGAACAATTCAACCTTTCCTATATGCTTGGTCAAGCTCATAATTTCCCTTTGACTCAGAATTGAAGACACTTAACCAACTTTGCATCACATCCTTCTTCTCTATATTTTTCATTAGTTAACCATATTAAAAAAAATTGATTTATAAAAGCATCATTTATTAATATGATTTTACGTTCAAATTGTGCAAAAAATATAGAAAACGTAAAAAATTGCTAAGTTATAACACATCACTTAATATATTGCCTAAGACTATAAATCAAAGGGGGGTTTTAGACAATAAATTTTTAGGTAAATGAAAGGCAAAAAATACCTTTTTGACAAACAACCATTTTAGGGTAAACAAAAAACCCTAAACTAAACCGCAACTTGTTCATTCTTTTCACTTGTCATTTCTCTTTCATGCTTTTGAGTGCCACCAAGGGTTTTACCTAGAGATTTGCTTGCAGATTCTAGAGCTTCTTTATGGGTGTGTAATCATTGCTGACCTTGTGCTTTACTCTTGTTTTTCTATTCCTGTTGAAACTCTGCTTCTCTGCTGGCTATGACCTATGAATCTTTTATTTCTTCATATTTTTGTGTTGTTCACATTGCATATGATGTGAATATGATATTTTCCTTAGATTTTTAGCTTGGTTTGAATAAAAATATAATCAAAATCATTCACGAGCACATTGGATGCTTCCACTTTGTTCTTCATCTTTGCACGATATTGGCCACTACATGTGTTTTTTTTTCCATTGTCATTTTTCTCTTTGAGTCACTTCTTTGGGAAAACAAAACCCTCGTGGGTTCAAACCTATTTTATTGGACATGGATTGTTACCTAAAAAGAAAATCCTCATTCAAAACTTTGTTACTGTAACAATTCATGAGGGTTTCTTCCTCTTTATCAGGTTCATAAACACACACTTATGACATTTTTGGACTTGTTAGTACTCTCAAATTTTGAAGAAATTTGGAGTGACTACACTTGAAATTTTCTCTAAATGCAGATTGTTGCCCTAAGCAACTCATGGAAAAGGCATATTTTGAATGCATGCAAAAAAGGGCCTCTTGATTTTTGTGAGAAATTGCTTGGGAGACGTATTCCTCACCTTTCATTTGGCATATACAGTGGGTTCCAACTCTTAAATTTCAGTTCTGACTTGTTTTGGAAGTAGCCATTTGGAGGCGCTTATCATAAATCTGCATTTTTGCTAAGTGTCATTTTGCTGTACAAGGCCTAGTTTTCTTCTGAATAACTTGCGCCCTGTTAAGTTTCATGGTACACCACTTTGGGATTATTTAGTATACATATTAGAGAACGTATGTTCCAAAGGTCAATCTATTTCGAGTCCGTTTGATTGGATTTTGGGTCTCCCAAAGTTGGTCTTCCAGAATTGTCTTGCTTCTTGGTTCTGTCCAGATTTCTGAGTAGCCCTTTTTGACATGTTACAACTTTTGACCAATTTACCCAATTGAGAAAATTCATTTTGTACTGTGTTCCAGTGGTCACACACTCCATATTTTCTAGTCTACAAATCTTTGTGAAATCAGATGATAAGTTTTCAAGAACCATTCTGATAGTGATTAATTCTAATTTCCTGTGTTTTCAAATGCAGAATTGGTAAGTGACTTACTTTGAGCTTTTGAAAGTCTATACCCCGGTGAACATTTTGGATAATTGGCTTGTTCCTTGTATTGCAAACATAGGAGTGTACCTACCTAAAGATTTATAGACTCCTACCAATCCATTTATCCACTTTGCCAGAGCCTTTCCGTTTCCAATTTATCAAAGTTTCACTGAAAATCCTGAATCCAGATTTAAATGGCATACTTTGTCCTTTTCCCATTTGCACCCCGTTCAAGGTCAGACATAATTGAATATGGATCTACATTGTAGACCTAGGAATGAACTCATTTGCAGATTCCCAAACCTTGACCAATCCGGTAGATCACTTTTCTTGGCCGATTTCGAACCCGATTTCTGCATATTTACTGTGTTTTGGTTCAGAAAGTGTTAAGGTGCTATTTTTGCAAATTGGTATCAGTTCAGTGGTCTATTTTCAGAACAAGATAGTTGAGCGGTCATGTTCTACATCTGGCATTCAATTAGGATCCAGAGGTTGAGTTTCTAAAAGATCTATTTGATGAGTTTGCAAATTCAGTTTCAGAGGCAGTTTATTCAGTTTGTAGTGCGGAAAAGATTTAAGTTTGCAAAATGGTCATTTTTAGGAAGTGATATCTTTCTGTCTGAAAGTTGTTTCCAGGAAACAATCAGGCCATCATGCTCATTGCATATCAATGAACTATCTAACTTGATGGTGAAGCTTCAGAATGCCATCTAGTGACTTTGCAATAACTAATCTAAATGAGATTTATGCTGATTCAGCATTTCACACTTGCATAGTGTCCTGAATGTGATAGGTTTGATTATTTGCGTCTTATGCCGGATTATGAATCTGAAGGTTCCCTGTTGCACTCATATTCAGTATGGATGAATGAGTCTTCTTGCCGAATGCCGGAGTCAGGTTGTTGGTTTCAATCAGTTTTTAAGGTCGGTCTCACAGGCAGTTGCTATCTATGAAATCAATTTTTAAGAAGTATGGAAAGTTGATTTCTTTTGAGTTCCAAACAAATGTTTTGTGATCTAGTGCATCAAAGGTTATAATTAGGATAATCTGTGGATGAAGTGGTTTTCAGAAGTAACAAGGCTTGAACTATGTAGCATGATTTATTACAAGTCAATGATCATCTTATGTGATTAAAGAAACCACTCTGTGTATTAGAGGCTCTCAATTATGATTTGAAACCAAAACATTGCCAAGTTTAAATTCAATGTTGGGACTGATTTGAAAACAAATATCAATGCAGTGACCAACAAAATGTGAAGTTAGCGCCATATCATGGAAAGGAGGATGTACTATAATTTAAACATTGAAATTGCAGATAGTGAAGGGACTGTTCACGCCATTTTTGAAGGGAATTCTACACTTGAGTCATTGCAAACATTGGCATGTCAAATACAACATTCCCACTGAAGCATGGGCTGTGCAGATAGAGGGAGTATTTGCAGTTTTTAAGCACATTTAAATTGTAACTTTCATGGCAAAGTGTCTGCGCAGACAAAGGGAGGATTCAAATTTTAATGTATGAAACCCAAATAACATTCCCACTTAGTAACTCCCAGCACTTGTGCAGACAATGTATTTAGGGGGCAGTTTTTAATATTTTTTTCTGCTATCAATTTAAACAGCAAACACTATAAGGCATTGCGCAGATAATGAAGAATAGACAGGGGGCAATTTTAAATGTATATCTCTGCTACCAATCAGCGCAGTAATCATAGACAGGGGGATGTGAACCGTTTCAACAAAATACTCCCAAGCTAGTGCAGCCAACAGGTGTTCTGCGCTGCTTTTGAAATGAAACCCTGCGCAAGTAATATGAAGGAAATTTGTAAAAGATGCAAAGCATTTCAAACATGATCAGCTTGCGCCATTTTTGAGGGGAGTAGCAATGATTGCTTTGCCAGAGACCAGCGCCAAAAAAAGGGGAATTGTGTGGGAGGCATTAAGAAGATTGTTAAAACTTTCTTAATGGAATTTGAATGCCATGGATCATGACTTGCACTGAATGTAGGAACCAGATTACATTTTATGTCAAATGCAATAACCAAAACAGAGCAGGGTCTGCGATAACTTTTTGAGGAATGTTTTGAAGTTGTTTGAAAGTTTCAATGAAGAGTTTGCAAATGTAAATCCATACAAAGTGGCGCTCAGTCCTCTGAAACAAGATCATGGTCTTCATTTTCAAGGTAGCATTGTTATTAATGAGCAGTTCTTCTCAAAAGGTCCCAGAAAATGAAAAACTATGTATTTACTTTGTCCCACATTGGCTGGGCAGTGACTTTTTGGGTGTTTATATGCAAAAACACTAACATCCAAAGTAAGAATGAGAGCCTAGAGGCTCTTGGCGAGCTCCCAGGGGCTGGAGGTCGACTTACATGAACTATGCATAGTATTTTAAAGCAAAATCCGAAAATGGCTTTACAACATGAAATGAAATATCCCTTATTGCTCCCACGGAGGAAAAATGAAGTCTTTATATGCAAAAACAAGAACATGTAATTTGAATAAGAAGGAGGAAGCTCCGCACATGCGATCATACATGGCGCCTTGCCTCAGGAAGCGTGCCCAGTCGGTTAAGACCATAATTTTGTAGAAGACATCGCGCGCTCGCGGAGGAAGAAAATTGAGAAGTCGCTCAGTCGCGCCTGAGGAAGGAAGTCATGAAATTGGCTCGCGATTGCGCGACCGAGCTCGTCGCCCAGTCGCGGACCCAAATATGAGTGCGTCGTGGAGTCGCACAAGATGACTGAGACATCAAAATTGGCTTGCGGGTGAGCGACCAAGCTCGTCGCGCAACTTTTAGTCGCTCAGTCGCACAGCCCAAAATTGCTCATCGTGCAGTTGCACACAAAACTTGAGGTCATTAAAAATGCATGCGAGTGGGTGACTCAGCTCATCGCGCACTCGCGCAAGGTTTGTAATGAAGTTAAAAGGTGTTGCGATTGAGCGGTAATGGCCTAGTCGCGCACTCGCACAGGCAAGATGGAGACAGTCAGGAGTTAAAAGGGTGATTTTCAGAACAAATCAGCAAGCGCCACTTGTCAGATTCTGGTGCAATGTGAGCAAAAAAGAGTAAAATACACAGAGTTTTAAATTTGATTTCAATTCAATAGTTTGACTATTGAAAAATATTCAAATATTTTAGAATTGTTCAGAAATTGTGCACGGAAAGGCAAAGTATTTTTGATGATTCCAGGGGGAAATTTAATCAGAAGTATCAGCTATTATATATCGTTGGAAAGGTATTGAAGAGAGGAATCTAATTTTACAAACCATTTGAGGGCATAAAAAATCAGATTTTGGTAGTAACAGAAGGAAGTGGTTACATATATTTTCTAAGAGAGAAGGACAGGTGTCGGTGACTAAATTTTTTTCTCTCGTTCTCCTATATCTCAGTTTCTTCTCAATTGTAACAGGATGTTGAAATTTATGCTGCTGGGCAGCTTCTAGGCTTTTGGGGTCTTAATTTTTGTGTTCATGGTCTTGCAATGTATAGTTTCAGATAATTTTTAATGAAAATCAAAGGAAATCCCTGTTCAAAACTTGTATGATGTCTTTGTATGTTTGTTTTGATTCTTGTATATTAACATGTAAGGCATGTTAATATACTAGTTACAAGGTATCTGTGCGTTTGAATCTGAGTTTCTCTCAAGGAGAGCAAGTCTTG